>BLKM01001494.1:0-14553 GCA_013340265.1 Coptotermes formosanus
TTGTTGGTCAGCTGAATACGTAATGCATAGGTAGAGACTACACTAATGATTTAGGATACTACGCTGTGGCGATTCCTAAGATAAGGAATACAGTCGAAATCGGTTATAACGTCACGAAAGGGACTGAATATTTTGTGTCGTTATAAACGTGTGTTGTTATAACCGAGGAGTATAATGTTATGGTTAACAGTGAGGAATTAATTGGTACCACAGAATATCTGACGTTATAGACGAGGTGTCGTATAAACCGATGTCGTTATAACCTGCTGCTACTGTATATACAAAACTACTCTGGTAGCCTAAATGGAAATAATAATTGGGAGAGTAAAACATTGCTGGAAATATAATATTAAAATGAATATGAAGGAAATGAAGTACGTGTTAGGGTGTGGAATGGATTAATCTGGCTATATGTAGGGGCCATCGGTAGGCTATCGTAAAGATGCCAGTGAAATTTCAGGTAGCATAAATTACGGGACATTTCTGACGGTAGGCTGTACTTATATTGGTTTATTTACCCCTAAATAGAGGGCTGTCATGTCTGTAAAATGTAATTCTGAGATTTGTGGGTGACTGTCGTGTGAAATCCTACCCTTCCTTCCATGCCGGCGGTTGAAGTTAAAACTCATGTAAATCTTTAGGAATTGATACAGTTCAGTAGTTTTTGGGGATGGTGGAGTTATGGGTAGAAACTGGGGTAGAGGGTGCGGGCGAGAGTGACAGCAGGCAGGCTTTAGCTGTAATTCTGAACATGTATCCAGAGCTGTGTTACACAACATAGAAAATTTAACAGAACCACGAATTTCGAGTACTTCATATTGGTGCATTTCTTTTATTTTGCTCTTTTAGCTTCGCACAGTGGCGCCCCGCCCGCCCCCCGCCCATCTAGCTCTATTTCTTGGGCAACCCCCAACCCTCCCCCTCAAGGCAACACTCCTGGTATTGATCCCAACTTCTTCACCTCTCCCCCACCACCCCCTTGGTGTTGTTGTGTGCTGCATACCAATTCTGTATTTTTTCCCTCTTTCGTTTTCCTTGTTTTTTTTCCGCTCTTTCTTTCCGTGGTTCATCTCTCTCTTTCCTTCTTTAGCTAGCCCCTAAAGCTAGGCTAACTCGTAGACCAGTACGGTGCGGTGGTTTTGTGCATGATGGTACAGTCTGGAGACGTTATATGTGGCAGTGTACCACACCTCCAAGACCCGAGAGATTTCAGTCAGTGAAGAAAGTACATTTGGACTAGATGACCTGAAATCGATTGCCTGCAATGCGAGATTTGACGTTCATCTGTGATAATCAAGATCCTAGTCTTGCAGCAGTACTCTTCTAGAGCTACACTGAAGATGGAGGCAGCATTCATCTCTGTAACGTTGGTACCTCTACACGATATACACTGCTCCATATCCCAGAAGACTGGAATCTTCAAGAATAAGGACATCTCTGTTCGGCATCTTGTTTGAAATTGTCTGATGTCCAGTATTTTTTAAATATTGACCCCGGGTTTGAAGCAGAGAGTGAAAATTTCCCTCCGTCCTAGATAAATTTACATGTACAATTGAAGTCTGTTATAACGCCATGAAAGGAACTGAATATTTTTTGTCGTTATATTCGACTGTCGTTATAACCGAGGATTATAATGTTATGGTTAACGGGGAGGAATTAATTGGTACCGTAGAATACCTGACGCTATAGGCGAGGTGTCGTATAAACCGGTGTCATTATAACCGGGCTCAACTGTAATTAAAATGTTGTTCCATTCACCATATAACTTCACGATTTTGTTCTCGGGTGTCGGCAGAACTTGGCCTCTTAGCTTCTAGTGATACGGATGTCCAAACTGCACTTCTTCTTGGACAAATTAAACCTTTAATTCCCAGTTGTAAGCACATGTGCCAGCTGCTGTATCAGTAATAAACTAAACACATGATACAGTGTATTTATTATAATTCTTACTACAAACACCAGTTCTTTGCATAAACATGTACAACTTCTTGGTCTTGGTGTTGGACACAAACTCTTTTGTGTGCGGTACGAATTTAATTTTTATATATGCTGTAATCTAGAGGAAATTCAGGTAATTTACAATGAACCAACGCATGGTGCTGCATTGCGTGGCACACCATCAGGTAGTACGCACAGAAGGAGCCAGTACATAGGTCTGCGTGATGAAACAGACTTTGTAATACCAGTCCTAGAGGTCGCGTCATCCAGTCTAACAAGACAAGTTTCTGACTGTTGCGTTACAGTACTGCTGTTTATACTGGGTTCAGTAGCTGAAACATAATGGTAATTTCATGACTTACATTAGCCGTTAAATGACGCTGGGTTTTAATTACAATTACTGCAAAGAATGGAGGAGTTTCTCGTATGTAGTTTGTGTAATGAGTAAGTAGGAAGTAAACGGGTTACGTGCAAGATATTGTATAATCTCTGACAGAAATGTCGTTTGTAAATCCGTTTTGTCGCCATGGTGTCTGACGAGTCAGTATAGGAAAGTTTCTTGGAATTGCGTCATTCTTGGCGAAAACCACTGTCCTTTGGCTGCCACTGCCTTATCAGTCGACATCCACAGTTGGTAACCACAACCACCACAGTTATGCCTTGAAACAGGGCAGTGCATTGCTGTGTAACTGTTGGTTAGGCTTCAATTATACAGTGTATAGCCGATCCCAGTGGCCGTGCGGTCAAAGGCGCGGATCTGCCGTTGCTGACTTGCTGGGATTGCGGGTTCGAATCCCTCCGGTAGCATGGATGTCTGAATTTTGTGAGCAGTTTTCCCTCTAATTTTTTTACAGCTACTCGGACCTGCTGCTGCTATGAGCATAAGATTTTTACACGACCTGACGACTGCGTGGCACTTTACAATTTGTTTGTAATATGCATAATAATATTTACAATGAAAATTTAAAAAATTCCATCTGTGCGGTAACAATTCAGTGTACGCGGGAGAATTTCAGTTACTGCGCGGCCGCGCACCCGCGCAGCTTAGAGGGAACATTACTTGTCAATGTTGTGTGTTGTCAGGTAGAGGTCTGTGCTTCGGGCTGATCACTCGTCCAGAGGAGTCCTACCGAATGAGGTGTGTGTGTGAGTGTGATAGTGAAGCCTCGACAGTGGGGAGGCTCTGGCCCACTAGGGGCTGTTGCGCCATTTGGGAGGAGGGGGGGATGTGTGTCACCAAAGATGTTATTCGGTTTTAAAACTAACTAACGTAGAGGAGTGTTCATATTTATTCTCCGTTCCCCCTTGTGATAGTTATGATGTTACACTCACGTAATGAATGTCTCAAATCACGTTTGATGTGATAAAATGTACTTAGTGTTTGCAGTTGAAGCAGTGATGTTACTTAACCAATGAAAGGCTTCACTTTACCCATGAGCTGTGATTTTTACTGCAAATCGCCGAGCAAGAAAGTTCAGTCGCAAGGCTCCTCATTTTATTCCAGAAGTATTAATTGCTTTAATGGAGATTAGTCGTCGTTCAGAAGGTGATAATTTCTGAGCTGATTAAAAAATCCATACTTTTTGTTATTTGATTCTTAAGAGCATGTCACGGGACAATATTCTGACAGATGAATGCGTTCAAAATTCATTTTCAGTATTTAAGATTCATTTTAATAATATTCACCCATCTTGTCTCCTCCCTCCAAGTCACTGCACTAAAATTTTGTTTTGTGTGTGCCTCCTGTTGTGCTGTCTCCCCTTTATGCTACCTGTCCCTCTTGTTTCGCCCTCCTTTGTTTCATTACTTCGCTAATGTTTTGTCATGTTTACATACAGTGAAACTCTGCATTATGCCGATCCCAGTGGCCGCGCCGTCTAAGGCGTAGGTCTGCGGCCGGATTCTTGCTGGGATCATGGGTTTGAATCCCACAGGGGGCATGGATGTTTGTCTCTTATGCAGTGTTTGTGTTGTCAGGTAGAGGTCTCTGTGACGGGCCGATCCCTCGTCCAGAGGAGTCTACCGAATGTGGTGTGTGTCTGAGTGTGATCAAGTGAAAATAAACAACCTCGACACCTACTGTGAGTCGGTAGAAGAGGGAAGGACTGTGAAATGAAACGAAACGAAACGAAAACGAAATTTCACCCAGAGAGCTTCAGTTGATTCTCAGAATAAAGAAACATAATTTTGTTGAAAGTAATAAACCGAATTAATTTCGCATCCGAAATGTAATATGTGTCCTGTGAGGCATGAACGAAATTTTATTCATTGATTAGCCCTTAACCTTTTAAAGCCTAGCGGTAACTTTACGTACCACCAGGTTTAACATTAAAAAATTCTACGTGGTGCCCACATTGCGTTTATGTGTTTTGTACGGATCTCAGAACAAACAGCAACTTTTGCCTTATAAAACATTAAAGAGATTGGTTTTTATAACCGAAGTGTAGATTGTTTACAGCGCGGTACGCACTGAGTCTTTGTATAAAACAGATGCGCTTCGTCTTTAAAGGGTTAGAAGGGCTAACATTATCCGCGTTCGTATTTCACACCGCATTTTGAAGCTGTCACCTCTGTGCCTTCCAATACGAAGCTTTCCAAGGAACACGATACTTAGAACTTGTTTTTATTTTCCAAAATTAACAAATTCCGTCACGTCTGTTTGTACATAACGGAGGGACGGGAGAGAGTGTGGTGATATATTGGTGGTATATTGGCGGTCTTCGTGAGGGAGTCATTGATCTTGACGAAGTGGGCAGTGAAGGAAACCAGTGACATTAATACGTCAAATGCATTGTTGGGGGGTGGTAGGATAGGGGATGCCTATATTGTAGGGGATGTAATTCTTCGCTGCCTGTTGGTCTGGATGTCGAATGTGTGGGGTAAACAGTAGAGATACTGCGCTTCGATGTGATATGTCATGAAGTTAATTTGTGACACATCCGGGATAAAAAGAAAACTTCAGTTGGAGTTTGTAAGTGTCTGTGTTATTTAAGTGTCACTGGTTTGGGAAAACTGTGACGCCCATTTAAAGCTAACGCATTGTTTCCGTGTATGTTTGAGGGTTTTGTGTTATAATTAGGAAATTACGAGTCGATCTTTATGAGGCCCGTTAAGTAGATTAAAAACTGTTCAGTGGGGGTAATAAAAATTCTATTTCCAATGATTCTGCAGCGTTAGCTGCCACGTAGCCTTTGTATAGGTCTACAATATGAGTATCAGAAATTAATATTTAATTTGTCACTTTTTTTCCGAAACTGTCGTAAGCACACAACAAAACAATGGAACTGTGTATTTCATGTTAAAATTTCCATAGAAAGAGAGAAGGAGTAGAAATGTATAGGCCTACAGGGGTTTTGGTGGAGGGACAGGAGGGAAAGAGACCACTTGGAAGACCTAGACATAGATGTGAGAATAATATTAAAATGGATCTTCAAGAAGTGGGATGGGGAGGCAAGGACAGGGTTGATCTGGCTGAGGATGGGCGACAGGTGGCGTTTTGTTGTAACACGGTGATGAAGCTGCGGAAAATTTCTTGCCTAGCTGAGGAACTGGGCTTTTCAAGGACTCTGCTCCATGGAGTTCCATAGTTAGGCAGTTAGTTAGTTAGTTAGTTAGTTAGTTAGTTAGTTAGTTAGTTAGTTAGTTAGTTAGTTATTTGGTTGGTTGGTTGGTTAGTTAGTTAATTAGTTAGTTGGTTGGTTGGTTGGTTGGTTGGTTGGTTAGTTGGTTGGTTGGTTAGTTGGTTGGTTGGTTAGTTGGTTGGTTGGTTGGTTGGTTGGTTAGTTAGTTAGTTAGTTAGTTAGTTAGTTAATTAGCTAGTTGGTTGGTTGGTTGGTTAATTAGTTAGTTAATTAGTTGGTTGGTTGGTTGGTTGGTTAGTTAGTTGGTTGGTTGGTTGGTTAGTTAGTTGGTTGGTTGGTTGGTTGGTTAGTTAGTTAGTTAGTCAGTTAGTTGGTTGGTTGGTTGGTTGGTTGGTTAGTTAGTTAGTCAGTCAGTCAGTTAGTCAGTCAGTTAGTTAGTTAGTTAGTTAGTTGGTTGGTTGGTTAGTTAGTTAGTTAGTTAGTCAGTCAGTTAGTCAGTTAGTCAGTTAGTTAGTTAGTTAGTTAGTTAGTTAGTTAGTTAGACCGAGGAAGTCTCCACAACGATATTCGGCAGTTACTGTCTCCAACCCCGTTCGAGACGCCGAGGATCCTAAGTGATTATTTTTTATTCCTTTTGCCGAAAGCCTGAAGTGTTTTGAAACAGGTCACGGCCACTGCCTTTCTAATGCTTTAGATTTTACCAAACATGATGGTCAGCCTGTAGACCTAGTATTCGACGGTTTTAACTCATGTTTCGGTACAGTGTCATCAAACAACCTGCTATTCATCTGTCATCTTACTTGAAAATAATCGATAAAATAAGGAAAAGAGATGGTCAGATGTCAGTTACGCATAGAGTAAAAGTTTTTCCACAAGAAGTTGCATTCGGTTTTTTTTGGTGCTTAATATTTAGTGTCATAAAAAGGTATTAATAGATTAAAACTGTACGTTTAAATGCTGCCACTAAGATGTCTTCTACGTAAAGAAGTAAAAGCCTTTAATAAAAATCTTCATCGGAACTTGGTCAGTGACCCCTTTCGGTCAAGACAGTAGAAAAAAAATAACAGGTTTTTAGAGGAACGTCTGCACTCATGGCCCTTCTTAGTTTCTCTCCTCTCCTCCGTTCTCTGTAGCTCTCTATTCCTTTCTGTCTCTCTCAACGTATATTGCCTCTCTCTATCTGTCACATCATGATCTTCCCGGACTCCTAGTTCACGAGATCAAGTGCGATGTAGCCTATCGAAAGAGGGTTACCTGCTTTGCCGGTCGACCTGCAGCATGGTTACACGTGGTTTGTAAGGTGTTTGTAAGGTGTTTGTAAGGTGTTTGTAAGGTGTTTGTAAGGTGTTTGAAATTATATCGACGAAGTCCCCGCAACAGGCATTGGATATCAGACAGAAATCTGTCACTGTCGATAAGTCAAAAAACGCGTTTCAAATAATGTAGTGTTTCTGACGTTTCTGAGGAACCTGCTTCCTCCATCTTCAGGGCTGACTACGTTTGGTTTGTGTGGAAACGTATCCCTGATTGGCCACTACTCTGATCTTCCTATACAACAGACACATGCTTATTGGACTGCTTGACCCTTGAAGATGGCACCGATATATTCTACTGAAACGTCTGTAACCAACTACCAACCTACGCCGCGTAATATCCCTGCTTTATTAGTACTACTTGGTTGCCCGTTTTATCTCTCGTTTGTTCGCTCGTTCGTAGTCAGTCACTCTTCTACCTATTCACAGTAGGTGTCGAGGCTGTTTGTTTTCATTTGATCACACTCAGACACACACCACAGTCGGTAGGACTCCTCTGGACGAGGGATCGGCCCGTATCTCTCGTTTGTCTGGAAACCAAATGAGAACCTCAGTTATTTAAGGCAGCAGCACCAGATGGGAGCAATAAACATTATGGGGATGCGTGCTGTATTTTGTGTGAGAGAATAATTGGGTCTTACAATACATATTGAAGAGTCAACCACTGAATAATGTTATATGTGTAATATCATATTCTGAGAATTAAGGGATCTTACAATCACACCAAAATACGGAGATCATTGATATAATGTTAATTTGCTCGTAGAGTGAAAACTGAATGACACAGCCAAATATCTCATTATATTTAAGCACTGAACCACACCGCTGTGAAAAGCTGCAATCTTGGAAACCCAGATTACATGGTCATTTGTTTACCAAAGAAATTTACTTTATTATTATTATTATTATTATTATTACTATTACTATTATTACCGCGTTTTACACAACCTTCCACACTCACATTCAGTCAAATGGTGATGTCACAGTGTCTCTCAAATTTTATAATACCTGAGGGAATCAATGGAAGGGTAATTTATGGAAACCCTAGTCAGTTGTTGAAATTGGCAAATTTTCTATTGAATTTTCAGTGGCTGTCCGATTATTAACCAGTAAAGGTTATACACACCTTCATTTTTCCCGTTCTCTTGTACGGTTTCCTAAATAGCCTGGCGTCACTAAAATAGTTGAGGGTTTCTTTTACAGTGATTTGATGCAGGCTAAATGCAGTGCTGTTTGTGATGATATGTGCCCTTACTGATCTGTCTGAAAGGCTGCGGTAACGCGTCTGGCTGGCGTTCTTAGGGTGCCCGGGTCGAAACTCGTCTTGGACGCCCACTGCCCTGAATGACATTACCCCTGTCCCTCCACCCAGGTACAGAAATATTAACTCAGATTAGTCCACGACCACTTCCTTTCCAACGTTTTGCAATTTATTATTCGCTGATCTTCCAAACATCCAACGCCATATGATACGAGCTACTCACTTTTTCTCCCATGGCGCAACAGCCCCTAGTGGGCCAGGGAGTCCTCATTACCGAGGGTTCACGATCACACTCAGACACACCACAGTCGTTATAACTCCCCTGGACGAGTGATCAGCCCGACGCAGGGACCTCTCCCTGACAACACACAGTACTCACAAGAGACAGACATCCATGCCTACAACGGGATTCGAACCCACAATCCCAGCAAGCGAACAGCCGCAGACCCACGCTTTGGGCCGCGCGGCCACGGGGATCGGCACCGAGTTACTAACAGGACCGTATAGTAAACCATATATAAACGAGATAAAGTTTGTGTGCCGGCATTTTCTTTTACATCCTTAATTATTGTGTATAATCCAAATTTAGATATACCTGGATTTTTTTTTCATGTTTTCTCAAAGTGGGCGTCCTCAGGTTCCTGTATGACCACATGGAATGACCTAGAACCGCCACTGCCAGATCTAGGCTACTTGTATTGGTCGCCCCATGCAATAGTGTCACATCAGTATTGCTTAACACCTGGCCAGTCTTTCAAAACCTGGGGCAGCGAAACTTGGTCCTTATATGGCGATGTTTTAAGCGTAGGCCTCTGGTTACACCGGTCACTGTCACGTCTCCCACCGAGTTATGGCGGCTTATTCCAGATCATAGTGATTCATAGGAAATCTGATGAAAGTGATCAACACTTGGAACTTAACACGACTCCGACAGAAGGGCAGATCGCTGGATGACTGTGAGTGCTGAGTCGTGAGTGATGGGAGAGAGTGGGCGTTGATTCGACACTCAGACTGTCATGAACAATTAGAGACTTCACTCAGGGTACGCATTCGTGGATTAGATCGG
Organism: Coptotermes formosanus; assembly: GCA_013340265.1. Lineage (NCBI taxonomy): Eukaryota > Metazoa > Arthropoda > Insecta > Blattodea > Rhinotermitidae > Coptotermes > Coptotermes formosanus. The sequence continues at coordinate 9,160 of BLKM01001494.1, forward strand.
TAGTGTTAAGAGAAGATGCGGTACTAAGTGTACTTCTTATTAGCAGAAGTTGTTACAGTGGAGTGGAGAAGACTACATAACGAGGCGCTTCATGATCTGTACTTCTCACCAAATAGTATTGGGATTTTCAAATCAAGAAGCAGGAGATGGGCGGACATGTAGCATGTATGAGGGAGGGGAGAGGTGCATACGGAGATTTAATGGGGAAACCTGATGGAAAGAGACAATTTGGAGGCCTAGGCTTAGATGGGAAGATAATATTAAAATCGATCTTCAAGAAGTGGAATGAGAGGGTATGGATTGGATTGATCTGGCTTGGGGTAGGGACAGGTGGCGGGCGCTTGTGAATGCGGTAGTGACCCTTCGGGTTCCATGAAATGCGAGGAATTTCTTGACTAGCTGAGGACGTGTCAGCTTTTAAAGAAGGGCTCTGCCTTCTGTAGTTAATTAGTTAGTTAGTAGTTGTCAAATGCAATATAACAATTAAGAATCTTGTATGAGTAACTGATTCAGTTCCCACTAATAGTGCATACACCCTTTTGTACTACGATTTTAGATGTGTTTTATTTTTTAGGTTTTATGACGTCTTGAGAGATTCATAAATTAAAACACGTGAACTGACCTCCTTGTCTTGGAACTGCAACACGAATACAATATAGACTATCCCTGTGCAAGCACATTAAGGCGTATGCGAGGGTGAATACATATTTCCACGCGTTCTTAGTTTCGAAACTAGAAAGAGATTCCCTTATAGAGCGCTTATTAAAACCGCTCCGTCTGTCTTTACGCATGAAGGAACCCGAGGCACGCTGAACAAGTATGCTCGAAATTTGGAATTGGATATTTAAACTAATATTGGTAGTCTCGTTCCTGTTTTGATTAGAACTGGACGAAAGTAAAGGACAATTCAAATGACGGCGTAACCGCTCTCCTGTGCTCATTTGAGCTTAATATTTAGTAAAAAGAAAACTGCTTTGAATTATTTTTATTGAGAAATGGAGTAGATATTTGGTGACCAATATATTATATCTGACGCCTTACCGGTTTCGAGGCAGTTCAAAGTAAGCCAGAGAATACAACAGTTGTTACGCAATGCTTACATTTCCTACCTTGTTTTGAAGTTAATTGTCCTACTATCCCTGTACACTATTACAGTAATCGGAACAGGTTCGTTGCTGCAGTGATCTGGTTGCTTGGTAGCAGGTGCTTGCACTACACGCGAGAACATTATTCAGTTTAAAAAAATGTTGCAATCTGTGGCAAGGTTTGACATCCGAAGCAGCTTGTGCAGTCAGCTTATAAGTGTAGGGTTGGCATGAAGGGGAGAGTTTGCTATTCGATTAAAGTATATACTGATTCCAGGATATGGAATGGTGTAACAAAGGGGCGAGCCATCAGTGACAGTGCAGTCTAGGGGTTATGACATAAGGCAGAAGACAAGAGAGAGGTGAAGGGATCGTGCTGAAGGTGTCTGAAAGTTATTGTCGTCCTTGTTCCTTATCTCTCCCGCTTCTTTTTTTCGTTGCAATACTGGATCAGAAATTTACCATACTTCGTATTTTTTTACTGGTGAAGGGCCCCGCAGCAGACGCTACGGACGCACCGCAGCCATGAGGCATGATGAAGGTGAAGATGATTATTTTTGTCCTTTTCCTAGTAATGGAGCACCGGTGGAATGAAATTGACAGGAGAAAACCGAAGAACTCGGGGAAAAACCTGTCCCAGTGCCACTTCGTCCACCACAAATCCCACATGGACTGACCCCGGGATCGAACCCGGGCCTCCGCGGTGGGAGGCCGGCGGCTAACTGCCTGAGCCGTGGCACGGCCACACTTGGTTTTCTCTGTGTCCATCGCAGGGGCTGTGTTACCCGTACGTAATTCCATGGTCCAATGCATCCTAGCTGAAAGTCCTGGCTTCAAGTCTTGGTTCGTAGGCGAAGTATGAGAACGTAGTTTTATCGTGAATCCCGGTAAGGTATCTGAATTGGGCCGCGGTCACTTCTTATCACAACACTTCAATTTTTTTTTTCCAATGGCGCAACAGCCCCTAGTGGGCCAGGGCCTCCTCACTGTCGAGGCTTCACGATCACACTCAGACACTCCACACTCGTTAGGACTCTGCTGGACGAGTGATCAGCCCGAAGCAGAGACCTCTACCTGACAACACACAACACACACAAGAGGATGTCCCCGGCGGAATTCGAACCCGCAATCCTCGCAAGCGAACGGCCGCAGCCCTACCCCTTAGACCGCGCGGTCACTGGGATCGGCACTATTTCAAATTACCTGCTATAAAACCAATTTTGAGCCACTGGCAGTGACATTAAACAGAGCGAACAAAGTAATTAACCCTTCAGCGACGCCGGGCTTTAAATTACAAGTACTGGCTAAGACGGCGGGATTTTAAATTTTGTTGTACCCGTGAATGCATACAGGAATGCACCGTGCACTGAGGCTGGCTGCTTACGACAAATTAAAAGTCCGTACAGTGCATCGAGGTCGGCATTAGAGGGTTAAATAAATATACGCTTGCTGATATCTGTATTATTTCTTTGTAGTGTTTATTGACTCAGCTTTATATCTCATGTATGGCATTCCCTCAGCTCAAATCTAACTGTTCTTATATCCTTAACTGACCATTTATTGACTTCACAATATGCCTATGTCTTCATGATTTGTGTTTGGTTATGGATTTATTTTTAATTCACTCTCCAGCACTCCTTGTCTCTACTTCTTTATCTATCCTCCTTGAAAGTTCTCAAGCCCTCTTAATTTTAGCCTCGTTCATTTGCTGCTATAGATGTTTCACTTGGTGCACTTTTCGTGCCTTCTCCAGTTTCTCTGTGTTCCTCTACTCCTTGTCCTTTTTCTTCTCATTTATCTGATAATGTGTTTCTTCCTTTGTTTTCCTGTGTTGTCACTTGAGATATTCCCATATGCTTCTCTATATTCATTGCCTTCTTCCTTGGCATTAACCACTTCTCTCTCTTAACATTCTCTCTGCTTTCCTGCTGTACGTCCTTCAGTCAACGTAATGTGTTCAGTCCGTTCAACTTTAGATTTCCAATCTGTGGCACTGTCCTCATTATCCTGACAGTGGCCCAGTGTCGACAGAAGCGGCTTCATGCAGGGACAGTTCGAAATGAATGTCTGCCGTGTGACAGATCGTTGAAGATTCGAATTTTACGTAAATCCTTTTTCCAGTTGCGTAGACATACGGCAATGTTTCACTTATAGTGAATACATGCACCGATACGATGAAACAAGTCTAGTGATTGCACATTTCTATTCATTTAACTGGCTGGATTTTATAGCATAACGTGTTATGGCTGTTGATTTATATATGTATTTCTCGGCATTTTATACCGTCTGGCTCTCCACTTTTCTGCGCGAAGTATTTGAGAAACCACACTTATTTTATTACTCCTGCGGGCAGACGAGGTATTTCGTCAGGTTTCTTTTCAAAGTTTGATGATTGTTCTTGAATTATTTAAGTAACTTCAGTGCTTTTTATTCCCTGGCATTAAATTGATGTTCAGGGTAAGGGATGGGGATGTGTTGGGTGATATATCTTGCTCAATATGAGGGGGAATGGGAGGGTAGATTGGGAAGTATACGAAGTAGGTAGAATGATATGTGGGGGACAGAAGTGGTCAGTGGAATGGCAGGCGGGGGGGGGGGGGGGGGGAAAGATGGTAATAAAATATGGTAGGCCTATGTGGGAAGTCGGAAGTGAGAAACATTGATTTATCAAGTTAAGTTAGACATCAGCAGGGAAACATTAGGGGGTCACCTTCAGATATATTCGCCTGTCAACTTATCTTGCTTAGGATACGACGAATATTTCTTGTACTTACATTTTTTTCTTAATGAGGGAAATTTACTTCTCGTTAAATAGAAAATTACCCGGTTTCAGTTTTATACTGATCGTTCGTAAAATGTACAATGGTAATATGGTACTTTGTTTTGAATGGGCATTAAACTTGGTCTGTCAAATTAAGATAACATAAATGTAAGGTGTCTGCGAACGCGATACTTAGGGTGATATTTGGATTTGAGAGAGGAAGCAACAGGAGGCTGGGAAAAATGGTTAATTTAGATAATAACACAGTACTTTGTGATCATTATCAGATATTATTACGTGTGTAAAAGCAGGGAGGATAACACGAATGAGGCCCGTATCAATCAGAATTTTATTATGAAACCGCAAAAGGGAGAAAAATGTTATACTCAGTTGGAGGATAATATTAAAATGGATTCTGAACAAGTAGGGTGGGAGGATGTAGACTTGATACATCTGCTTAAATGTAATGAAAAGTGTCGTCTGATTTCAAATACCGTAACTAAAGTGTACATAATAACCTGTCACAGTAGCATGTAAATTTGTATGCTACTGTGACAGATTAGGCGATAATTAACTTCCATTTCCATAAAAAGTGGGAAAATATCTTTCAGTAAGTTTGATTATCGACTTAATTGACTTAGCAACACGTAGTAACGCCGACTTTGATTTAAGCATAAACTGCTCGTATATGTGTGAATCCTAACCATGTTCATACCGCGGGTTACAACATCCGTACTGCATGCATAACGACACGTGTCCTGTGACGTCACCTTGCACAGTAGTTAGCTCCATAGATTCCCGAAAGACCGCATACGTCACTATATCATTGGTATGCAGAATACAACAATGTCGGCCTGTTCTCTGGGGAACACTTTCTTTTCGATATTTCCCGCAAGATGGCAGCACCTCTTTTATATACCTTTTTTTCCCGCGTAAGAATGAGGGAGAATATTGCCTCCATGTCCCCTCCTTTTGAAAGAAAAGAAGAGTTCAGTTTTAGATTGGGCTGGGGGGGGGGGAATAAGGATTTTTATATTTGGCCTACAGCGCGTCTGTAGGACGAAACGGCAGGTTTCAAAAGCACGTGACTCAGTGTCTGGTGCTGCTGCTGCACGATGCCTGGTTAGGCAGTACGCGTGTAGCCACGTACTGCTGGTCGCCGGCTGTTCCAATACAAGTCTAAAGATTAAACAAGTTAGGAACTGTCCGCCGAACCTAGCACTTGTTCCGTTCACCCTGGGTTTTCCCTACATTTTACCTTCGTGAATATTTTCAATAAGAAACTGAACTTGCGAATTTTACATTGCCCATGCTGTGTACATGCCTATGTAGATTGAGGTGTATTAACAACCAACCCGTACGTACACACTTATTAAATACCAATATTCAAGTTTTCTGTTCACACACCAACATGTTTCAGTGCCTTAAGGCACCGTCTACAGGGGGACTATGTTTTAAAAAAACACCAAAACACTTTTAAAAACACCAGTGTTTTTAAAAGTGTTTTTAAAGGCGTTTTTGGTGTTTTTTAAAACATAGTCCCCCTGT
>BLKM01001500.1:0-15999 GCA_013340265.1 Coptotermes formosanus
AAAGCAAACGGGACGTGAATCTCGCTTCTGTTTACACAGTGCCGAGGCTGATAAAGTACGGAAATATACCTTCATTTCCCCATTCGTCTTTATAGCGTAATTTAAGCACAAGGGTAATTTAAGCGTTTTTTAGTTTTAAAAAAGTTTCATATAATTTTAATTGTTGGATTGTCCTCAGGTTTAAGGTAAATTATTCCAGATATCGGTCTTCATTCCGTCGCATCCACGTCGCTTGTCAACAGTCACACCGCAGTTGGTATCGGATGCTGAAATAAATAAACTAAGCATCCGGCGTGAGAAATCAAACTCAGCTGCCTGCTGTCAGTCTTACACGAACGCAATTCAAGGAGACACATAGGCGGTACTTTACATTTGTCTTGCGGTACGTCTGAGCGGCGCGGAAAGTTAATTTATGTAGAAGAAACCATGTTGCACTAAACGCCACATTAAAAGTGGTGGTTATGTAAGTTTCAAGGTTATGCAAGAGCAGACCTTATGATATTGCTGTGTTATCACAAGTCAGGCGGGATTTTAGAGCTATAATTGTTTGTTATAAACGTGTCCTTATTTGAATGTATCACATAGGCCTACTGCGAGAGTAAGGAGTAGATTTTGTAAGTTATTTAGAAGCTTAAGTTCTGTCCCTGAAGCTCTCAGTCTTCAAACAAAATAGGTTTTGAGAGATTTTAAGATTTTGATGCTGTGTATTTAGAGATCTTTGTGGTTACTGAAATGTGGTGCCGTGTCGCTCTGTAATTGGTGCCCGACCTTTCGAAAAAAGCATGATAGTTTCACCTTCAGGGGCTAAAGTGTCTAATAATTTATTCTAAGACATTTAAACCCTTGACGATTAAGCTAGGTTGTCTCAAAACTTCTGGCACTAGTTTACTCAGTGAGGCGGCGCCGTATCTCCGACGTGTGGAGACTTGAAACTGAGGTTTCTCTGTTAATCGAGCATTTGGCTTGATCTGTAAAGACTCTGACGTGTATTTATACAGCTTCTGGTTTGAATCTCGGCTGAGGTATACATTATTCTGCCTTTTTGTGCTCTATTCCATCTTGAGACACACATGTACGCATGTACGCACCGGTACCCATTTTTGATTAAAGACTATGCTGACGATTGCGAATAGCTATTACCTAGCCGTAGAGCACCAGAAAGGATCATAAGTAAATAGAGTGATTCTTCCTACTAAGTTAGTAGATCTGCATGTAGCTCCTCCAGAGTTACAACTGTAGGTCGATGGACATGTCTTTAGAAGACAAAAGATGAGATATATGGAATAAAGAAAGCAATCGGGAAAGAGCCCAAGAAGATTTTATTGAAGGGCAAGGACATGCGAGTTAGTTACGTCCTTAATTTGTGATTATTTTGTAATTAACATTCTGCTTCATGAAGGCTACATAAAGCGTAAAGAAACTGACGAAAGAGTACCAGAAGCGTTCAATATTTTGGTGAATTCAATATTGAAATAAATTCCGGCAAAATCTCTCTAGTCTAATTCCTTTTTCTTAACTTTGTTGTTTTGAACTTTGACAGGAAATCACGTCGTAAGAAAGTTAGGAATTCTTGTGTTGGTCACTGTTAATAATGGCAGCATTTCATAATGTTCGTAACGTGATGTCACGAAAGGAATAAAAAACGATACGTGAAATCAGAAATTGAAGACAGTAATATGTTGGATAAAATTTTAGCCTTACTGCCCACTGACAGGAACAAAACAACCACTATGCCGTATTTAACTTCTTCACTTAATGTTCATCATCCCAGCTGGCGTTTAAGTACAAGATACAAATGTATCCTTTCTCAAAGAAGTAATCAGTCACAGCCTTGGCCATGACTGATTACTTCTTTGAGAAAGAACAGATTTGTATCTTAACTTCTTCATCTACTGTAACATTGTTAAGTTCTGGATTTGAGTTTCTTTTTCCTGTACATGATCCACTAATAACCCACACCGTTAAAACGCTAATACTAGCTTTTCCCGTTTTATACAATTCACATAATAACTTTAAATTTCATAAGGGCCGTCACGGATTCCGCTTTATTTCATTCCAATGGTAAAATTTGGAAAACATAATAAAACTGAAAAGTCGCTGCGGTGGGCATATTTCATATACACAAGCTGAGTTTGGCTGGATAACTACATACCGTCCATTCTCGATCAGATTTCGTACCGCGTTTAAGATTTAGCTGTATTTCTTGTTATGCTATATGGCGGTATATGCGTAACGTAAAACGAATTTCGTCAATGCCATCCACTTTACAGATTCAATTAGCCCTGGCTCTTTGCTATGTGCTGCCAACTAACTGTGCGATATAATGATCACGCCTTTGACCTCGCAGTAATTAATGAGTCTCGTTATGTTTTATAGTTCTTTGTTATCAAGCATTCATTTTACGTAACTAAGCCTTATTGAAATATACGGTCTGCCCACTCGTCCTTGAACCAAAATCAGTAAGGCCTTTGACAATAATTTCATGTTACACAGAAAACTTTCATATTTGAACCGTCGCTTGGTAGTTTCAGAGAATCTGACCAATTCGGAGATTCTGTTATGAAAGTAATAATGCAAAAATATTTAAAAATTTAAAAATAATTTAACACTAAAGAATTCAAATGATGTTCTATATAAAATTATGAAAAAATTCTATTCAGGAAGTGGCTTTTAATACGCGATTTAAAAATGGCTTTTCGTCCCGCCTGCTTCCAGGTAGGGTATGCGTCAGCTGTAAGCCATCTGTCTCCCGTACCGTGAAAGCAGGTCTTGATTTTGAGGGAATGGAACAAATGGCAAGGTTTCAAAGTATAATGGAAATAACATAAATCGCAGGTGTTTCAAAGCATGGTGGGAATGCAATAAAGTGCACGTGTTTCAAAGCAAAGTGGGAATAACACAGAGCGCTAGTGCTTCAAAGCCTAGAGTTCAGCGTATACATTTACTGATAACTGTAGACATCTGAATGCAGAAATCAGTCTGCCTCCCACTGGGGCCTATACTAGAATAGTGTTACCTACTGTGTAGATTTTCGACCAGGTGTCGCGTTATAAGTGCTGACAATCAAAAGGATGTCAGTTCGAATAGAATTCTTGTTGCCTTTCAGTACCTCCAAAAAATTGTAAGGCAAACAACAGTAATATGGCTTTTTATGCAGAACCTGCCCCCTGTACACAGCTCGGTGATTCGTGCAAACAGGTAGCCTAAAGAAAGAAACACTTGCTAATTAGTCCCATTTGAAGCGGACTTTATGTGTAACTGTTACAGATAATGCTCATTACTTTGGAAGACACTAATGCGCAGCACATGGCGCGAGATTAATCTAAACAGCAGCGTATCTAAACGTTAGTTTCCTACCGGACAGCAGCGTATCCATTATTACGCCACATTTCAGGCGTCGTCGAGGATAAAGCGGCCATGGCGTGAATTTAACCACTTACTTCAATCTAGTGTCAAGGTTAAGAATGAGTGGAGCTATGCTTCTGCTCCTCCCATACGCATTCATGGCGAGAACTGGGCGATCTTTACCTTTACCTTAAAGTTCAGGGAAGCCCTCGCGATTTTTCTGAGAATAAAACGAAACACAAAAACACTAACTTTATATTATGTGGGAGAGACTCCGAATTAGGGCTTAATGAGCCTTGAATAAGAGCTAAAACAGTTACCACTACGATGTGAAGAGTTCAATCCCTGATGGCAGCCAACTAAACGAAGCGTGTTATTACTACAGTTACAGGAAATTTCCTGACCGAGTACAGGTTTGGAGATGAGGACCAAGAACTGAAAATGTGTTGGTTGTTCGTGCCTGTTGCACACTGGAAGAGTAAATTATAGATGAGTGTGATACGTCGATTGTCTCGCGATTAGAAGCGGAGAAAGGGAGAAGGGACCTTAGGGCGCGCACATACTGAGGCAAACCAGACCAGTCACAGAGACAAAGCAGTCATTTCAGCCACCCTCAGTCACAATAATCCAATATATGCAGTCGCGGACACTAAACAAGTGCCGCCTATCTGCCAACATTTTTCTGTATTCGACTGCGCTACATGCAACACACACATTGCGGCGGCCGCGACCAGGGAATGGACGAATTTAAATTTATCCACTAAATGACAGGAGACCAAATTCCGGTGTTTTATAACTTTTCTGCCTGGATTTGGTGCAGGCTGAGAATAAATTCACAAACTGTTTCATGATTAATATCACATGTAATTAAATGATAACAATGATTACCGTCACATCTGGCCCCCTTCCCGCCATCTTCCCTCGCCTGCTGGATTATGTCCCTGTTTCTGTGTGTATTATTCTTTGCAGTATACAGGTACGATTACCCCCCCAAAACTCGGTGCCCAAACCTGACACATTTCTTGTTCAGCATAATGTACTGAATGGCACAATATGACGCACTAGGGGTCAAGCTCCAGACGAAGCAAGACGAGATCTGCCGTGTCTGACCATGACTTATGCGAATAATTTGCGTGATTTAAATCCGTTAGCAGACTTTATACGAGTCTCGTGTGGTCTGGAATGGTCTTGTCTATACTGCTGCAGTATGCACGCACCTTTGGAAAAAGAAGGGCTCATGAAGCACGGATGTATGCCCCTCTTGGCCTCATCCCCCCTCCCCCAGTAGGGAAATGGTTCCCACTGCTGCCACCTTTACAGTTTCCTTTTGTTGCGCCTTGCTCGATAACCTACTGCACAAGATAACTGAGAAGGTGTAACTTTACATGACTCGAGTTCTAATCTGAGGGTCTCACTGAACATGGTGGTCCACTGAAAGGGTGCCAGAATCTGACGCGTTTCACTTCACTGCCGCATCTCAGTGTTAGCCTAACAACACTCTCATTACTCAGTATCAAGAGTCGGTTTCTGCCATCTTCACGTGTTCATAACGACACTTAGGAAAAATAATTTATGGAAACGCTAAAAATCCGTCTACCAAAAAGCAACCAGACCGAACGGAGTCAAAAGTCCTTAAAGTGATGACTCGGCGTTTTGTATGAGAATGAGAAAAGCCAGAGACTATGTTTCACGATTAGGCCTATATTATTTGTCATTTCAAGGCTGAAACCGTAATGTGGAAAATGGACACCTGAACCTATGATATCTCTGTGGGTGTATTGCACTGGGTGTATTGCACTAAGTTACGGATGGTTTAGATTGTTGAATAGAATTTGATAATTAACGGTGTTTTGCTAACTGCTTAGATCATAAAGCATCGAACGAAAAGGCAGAACTACGAACAACGAATTAGGAACCTAAAATTCTGTTTTCGCCGGTCCCAGTGGCCGAGCGGTCTAAGGCGTAGGTCTGCGGCCGAGCGCTTGCTGGGATTGTGGGTTCGAATCCCACTGGGGGCATGAACGTTTGTCTCTTGTACAGTGTTTGTGTTGTCAGGTAGAGGTCTCTGCGACGGGCCGATCCCTCGTCCAGAGGAGTCCTACCGACTGTGGTGTGTGTCTGAGTGTGATCAAGTGAAAATAAACAACCTCGACACCTACTGTGAGTGGGTAGAAGAGGTCAGGACTACGAAACGAAACGAATAATTCTGTTTTCATTATGCATGTCAGTCAGGACTGGCGATCTCCGGCCGACATGCGAAAAAGAAATCAGTTCCAATTTCGAGATGAATAAGCCACAAATAGTAAAAAATCAATGGCCCAGGACTACAAGATTTCATAAAACACAGCTCAGGTAGATGAATTAACCTTTTAAAGCCTAGCGGTAACTTTACGTACCACCAGGTTTAACATTAAAAATTCTACGTGGTGCCCACATTGCGTTTATGTGTTTTGTACGGATCTCAGAACAAACAGCAACTTTTGCCTTATAAAACATTAAGAGACTGGTTTTCATAACCGAAGTGGAGAGTGTTTACAGCGCGGTACGCACTGAGTCCTTATATAAAACAGATACGCTTCCTCTTTAAAGGGTTTATAAGCTAGTAGATATTTGCCCAAATGGGAAGACCTAGGCGTAGATGAAAGGAAAATTAAAATGGATCATTAAAAGTCGGTTGGAGGGCGTCGACTTGATTCATCTGGCTCAGTTTAGGGGAAAGTGGTGATCTATTTTTTAAAAGGGCAATGAACCTTCGGGTTGCATAAAATGCGAGGAATTTCTTGACTTGCTAAAGAATTATCATCTTCTTAAGAGCAACTTAATTGTTATTTGTAGGTATAATTAGTATTATTGGATGGTCCGTTGATACGATGATGATTCACCAACTACACAGGTTTAACCATGGAATAAAAACATTGACATGCAGACCAAGTTGCCTCAAGCCGTAACAGTTTTGACTAGTATGCTCGAGATAATATCTCCGAAACTCGGACGGAACACGTGACAATCCTGAGTATTTTCGTGGTATCCTTAGTCCATCTCTGCAAATGCTGGTCGAGTGCCTTAAATTAGGTCACTCCAGTATCCTTAGGTGTTGTGTGAAGCATTAGTTTATGATCTTTCACAAAGACAAACTTGTAAGATGCATCACACCGCGAGAAAAGTAGCACAATTACGCGACACGGGAAACAATAAACAATTTTCACAAACAAACCGGAAGCATTACGTAACTTACGTGAGCAAACCGGAAGCAGTAACCTACAGGAAAGAACCAGAAGCAATTCATAACGTGCATGAAAACCGGAAGCAATAAACAATTTAAATGAACTGGATGGAGCACGAAGCTTACTTGAGTACACCGGAAGTAGTATAGAGCTTACGTAAACAAATATAAACAGTAAAAAAACTTCCGTGAATAAACCGGAAGCAGCAGAGAAATTATGCGAAAAATTCGGAAGTCATATAGAACCGGCGTAAATATACCGTCATCGCTATGTAACTTATGTGTAAAAAGCGGAAGCAATTCGTAACGTATATTAGTAAAGGGAACTAGAAGCACTGTAGAACGTGCGCGAACAAACCTCAAACAGTAAAAAATTTACATCACAAACTGCAAAGTGTTCAGAACTTAGGTCAAGAAACTGAAAGCAGTATAGAGAATGCAGAATGAGTGTCGTTCAGAGGCTGGTTTGGGGAATAAAGCTTTGTCAACTCACATGTCCCATTTAAAACAAATGGGAAAAATGGCTGGTTATGGAATAATTACGTGCAGCAAAATATATCATTTTCCTGGGGGTTATCATGATGACATATATGTCTTCAAAGGTTTAAACGTAATGGCATTTAGTTGCAGAGAAAGAAATAACTCTACAGCCACTGGATGTCTGTCAATAAAAATTTGTACCGAAATAAACTTCTGAAAAATTTGTAGAGTAGTTCAGGTTGTCATCATTATCACTTAAGAATTTTTCAAGATGTAACTGTTAAAGTGATTAAGAAAATCACATTTCTAAACTTTACATATTAATGCCTACTTACAAAAGTGTTTATACTGGTATTGTCATCGCATATGTTGACGTTCCATGTTTCCCATTCATCTGGACGACGAGTGCGTTCATAAAGCATGTCCACTGCATCCTTCTCGAGCATTAACCTTTTAAAGCCTAGCGATAACTTTGCATACGACCCAGTTTAACATTAAAATATTCTACATGGTGCCCACATTGCTTTTATGTGTTTTGTACGGATCTCAGAACAGCAACTTTTGCTTTATAAAACATTAAGAGATTGGTTTTTATAACCGAAGCGGACAGTGTTTACAGCGCGGTACGCACTGAGTCCTTATATAAAACAGATACGCTTCGTCTTTAAAGGGTCAAAATGTATCTTCGTGTTCTTTTATTTGTGCAAAATAACCTCTTTTTACCGTTACCCTTTACATATGCAGTCAATTTTAATTCTCACAGTGGTAGCGAAGTCTCAGGCATGTCCATTTTCCTAAAGCCCACACATTGAGAACCCGGGTGCGAAACCCACTCAAGGCACAGATGTAGGCCCACGTTTGCATTTGCTCCGTCTGGGATTTTCCGCTTTGGTAGAGGCCTTACAACTGATCGATCCTTCTTCCAAGAAGCCTCACCAATGTCTACTAACAAGATTCAGAAACCCAAAAGTCGGGAGGCTGTGCACCACGCCTTTTCGCAGTGTCACGGATATTGGTACAATGTCCAGCCATATTACGCTCTCTTGCTTTTACTCTGCTTTTGTTCTTTTCTTCAAAATCCAGCAATATTATAACTGAAGCCATATATTTATGACAGAAAATATAACTTGGAAAGCGTGTGTATTAAATATTTTCTTCCCTCGTACATGATGACAGTGACGCGCCTATGGAACACAGATAGTTGTAAAGTTTTGCACTTTTGTGACACGAGACGAAAAACAAAACATGGCGAGTGCTGTGAATAAGATAGCGTATTATAACTCAGTGTCACCGGACTATTTGTGGTCAAAAACGGTGCAACGTGAAGGATATGGGGTAAATAAAATTAATATGAAATTTTTGTTGCAAAACCTCAAAGAATTAGACCATACTGGAGATGAAGGCACACACATATCTTTCATAAATTTCGGAGTAGATGTCACAGCCTACAGATTTCAACACTACAGTTTTATGAATAACAGAAGGTAGTCCCATGACCATATCAATTCCTTGAATTGTTGAATAAGTAGCAACGGCTGTAAGATATTTGTACCATGGAGTTATTTCCTCTCTGGCAACAAAACAAGGCAGGGAATGTGAACACGGAATTGATTGTCCTCACTTTCACTTAAGAAAGCTTGTATATTCGACTCTGTTTCCTAGAAGCTCCACAGTCGTCACTGCAGGCAAGACATTCATCAACAAGGAGTGGAAACTGTGCCTAAATGTCACGGTTTCAATGTGTTTAATGCATTCCAATATTTACTCTTCTGAAGCACTCAGAAAAATTGCGATGCGGCAGTGTAGGTATTTGTTTAAATACAAATTGATGTAACAGACACTTCTCCAGATCCGGGCCATATTTCAGCATGATACAGGCGGGGAGACGCAATGTGACGTAACAGACTGCAAGAGAGATGTTCGCTTCCCTCCCCACAGATGTCAGATCTGTTGTCTTTTCAGAATGACACGTTTCTTTTCAGACTGGTTTCTGAACAGCAGAAAGTCTATACGCATGTGTATAACCCACATTAGTTTTATGGTAAGTGGGCATATTGACGGAACTACCTTCGGAAATGTATGTATTATGGGCACATGTCTTTTAAAATCGCTCAAAACGATGCGATTGAGAAGCAGAAAAGTTATTTAGTGCTTGCAATGTCTGTCAGTGCTACAGGTTACTATTCTGATATCAGGCCAGGGTCAAATCCTGTGTCCACACATCCTCACATACAACTGGTATCGGTGACTCACCTGGGGTAAAGCGGTCGGAACGTGAGTCCTATCAATTACACCCATATAAGACTGCGGTTTAGCAGAATTTGATGCCATGTGGTTTGAAAGATAGGTAGACCAACCAGTTTCGCAGGAATTGGTGATTCCATCTTCACTTCCTCTAGCACAAAACTGGGCTCGACATACTGTTCGACCGAATTTTCAAACCCACCACTGTAACAGCTTCAGGTCCTAGCTTTATCTAGTCTATCGTAGAATGCGTATATATTTACCTCCAGAAGCCTGCTACTTTATGGCGTGTTGTTTTGACGCAAACGTGAATTTACCTTACCTCAGAGCATGAGTCCAAGAAACTTGGACCTTGCAATATGGTAGCGAGTAGAGCAAGGTTGAAAAATACTTATAAATTTTGAACAGATAATGCTGCGCTGAAGCATGTTTACATTAAAATTCACACCGCTATGCACATAAAAATACAGTTCACAAGAAGTAAGCAGAATGACTATGCGTAACAAAGCGTGAGGACATGGAAGAGAGAAGTCGTGGCCCATTTAAGACACTACTGCAGAACTTGCCTCCAGGCACTTATACTAGTATTAAGAAGCGTCAATGAGCATAAAAGAACGAAGATATTCAAAGAAAGAACTTGAGTACTCTACGTCCCTCAGTCAAAATTCGTTGCGACTTATTTACTTCCCATCAAAATTTATTATAACAGGAGCGCGCCTTTATTTCTACCTTTCTTTACATTATTCACTTTCAGCGGAATATGGTAAGACTTACTTTAAACCTTTAAGGAATAAAATTAACCTGAATTATAGTTCACGACTCAATCCGTACTGTATAGGAAACAGACTCGGTCTCGGTTATAGAAACAAAACACTGAAATAACAGTTTATCTTATGAAAACCACACAAAATATATAAATGCACTCTGTGGGCAAAAAGTAAAATTTTGTAATGGTAAATTTGGTGGTACATAAAATAAATAGTAGGGTTAATTTACGATAGCACCTGTGTCTGTCAGTAACACAGCAAATCCTTCAAAATGGTCATGATAACTGATCTCCAGCCCGAAGTTCGAATCTGTAGCCCCCACCCTATGAAATGTTAGTACCAAGGACGCGGCCGCTACGATACTTGTCAGTATTCGATACAGCGTCACAAAATGGCCGACTAAAGAACAAAGAGTGACTAGCTACGAAATGGGCGACTGAGGTTTGTTTCCCTTTTGGGACAGGAGTCCTGCTTTTGGCCACCTCGTACAGACCGGGGTCTGGAACCCAGCCACCCTGCTATCAAGTCAGTGGCGGTGCCTCTGTTCGCAAGAGTAAATACGTTGGAGCCCGAAGCCAATTGCATGTTGTACCGATGTGACGCATGTGTTGAGCTATACACCCACTCCCCATCCCCCGGTACGTCCAGATGTCACGGTGCTTCGTTAAGTTCAGGGAAAATTATATTCTAGCAATTTTATATTTATATATTTATTCGGAAAAAGAAGGTGAAAAGAAAGGATATGCAATTTAAAGATTCAAGTCTTCTTTGATGTTACGCTGTGTTGGTTGGTAAACACTGATCGACGTTTCTTGGACTGCTTGAAATTGAGCCCGGAGACATTAGGATTTTTCTAAACGTCAGTAACTATGTAACGGTGATACAGCATAACTTAACAGAAGACTCTGAATCTTCTGCAACAGCACTGAGAAAACCTGAAATCTGGGAACAGGGCTACGTAATATGTTGGTATCCTAATTAGGCAGTCTGTGTGACCACACGATAAGTCAGAGCGCTGCAATATCAGCCAGCACCCGCGTCGGCTCCCTGTCTCCCTAACTTGTCCCTGCCTTGTGTGATGTCTTCTTTGGATTCGGTCTAATGTCACGCGCTCATTCACACAGAGGGCCGAGAAAAGCTCAATTGCTCTGTCGCATAAAAGAGGGTCAGCGCTTCTTACCCCAGCTTCAATGCTTTTTTTAAAAAAATTCTGAACCGGATGGTTTGAAATGCAGGAAATACCATGCCTCATAATCAGGTCGTTCCAGTTCGAATCTCATCCAGTTCACTGAATGTCCTTACAGCTTCTCGTGCTTTTCATTAGCACTGCTTTGTAAATGACGGACTAGTAGGGTAAAATTTGCAGCAGCCGCTATATTCCAAATGTTTTCGAAGTCACCATACTGTCCTCTCACTCCTTATTAAAAGCTATAACTACAAAAGTAAACAGTTGACACTACGCCCTTATACCACGAGACGAGCAAACATTAATTAAACATTTCGATGTCCATAAACTGAAACCAACAAATATACTTAATTTAGGGAGGGACCACTAATAGTCTATTATCAGTGTGCTACAGGTTTCGGCTGTCTTGGGCGATTATCAGGGAGCTTCAAATAATAATTACCAAGAGCAATGCATACAAATACAACACTGCACATGTCAACAAATCACTTACGTATGTAGAGATATAAAAAAATTTAATTATAAACAGTTAAAATGGTCAGTATTTGATTAGAGTGGTATATCCAGTCCTCCTGAATTAAATTCAACCCTCTTTTCAGTTTTCAGTTTTGTGATGGAATGGCTGCGTTGCTTAATATAATTACGTAATTTTATATCTACGGCTTGGACATACAAATTACCATCATGAACAAGTGTTGTTATTTGGACTGTATTCGGCCTGGCCCTGAGTGCGTACTGCGCCGAACTTGTGGCAGACCTCAGTGCGATGCTAATGTCATGCTGAGAACTTCTAGCGTCATCGTTGTGTCAACTTTGATCTCCTGAATCTTTCAAGTGTTCACTTTTCAGAAATTTCACCATCAAATTTGTGTTAGCTTTTCGGAAAAGATGTGCATGTCTTATTGGTATTAACGCCTGCCATGGTGCCACTAACTCTCAATATCCCATTCTTCAAGGTGCGGTTCTTTCAGAAAACTTATTTTGGTACAACTGACTTCTTTTTCAAAATTGGAGCATTCTAAACAGATTCTAAACATTCCTGAGCGGGCAGCGCTGCGCATTTGGGAAATTACAAAGTCCACGGAGCAACTCCTGTGGGTGAAGACGATAACCGTTCATTTTGTACCGAAATTCCCTGTCTCATAGTGCAACCAGAAGGTTTATTACCACATTAGCAGTAACCTGTAATTAGTCCCTTTATTGCTCTGCATGAATCCAGTCTACATCATTCAAACCCATTTATTTCAGGTAACTTACATTTTAATATTATCATTTGTTAAATTGCCTTTTTACTTCACCTTTAGCAGCTCAAGTTGTACATGAATTTCCCATTTCTCCCATGCATGCTATGTTTATAACACGATTTACGAAACTGTGTTAGTGCAACTTCTCACAATAGCGGGAAATTTTAACTTCGTACCAAACTATATTTAGATAAATGGCTTACAAAAAACATGATGTAAGGGAAACCACAGTTCGGCTAATACGAGGATCGCGTGTTCCCAATCAGATGCATCGTGCGTGGAATACAGTTATTTTGAACTCGTTCTCAGGACCTTGATGCTGCCTCCAATTATATAAAAGTTTTAAATTCTATATGCGCCTGAATCTGATTCACCTCTGAATGTGTCGTATTTAAATCATCATGTATCAGGATTGACACTCAGTCAGATGTTTTGATGTTGGTGGCGAGAAGTGTCTTCTGCGTACGTCACTTCCTGGTTACGTCACTAAAGATTTTAGGGGCCCTGCAGCCCTGTCACCGCAACTGTACAGCGAGAAGTGCTGCTAGTGACGCACTGAACGAGGGGCAGTGCCAGGAACTATCGCAAAGGAAGTACATGTATGCTGTCACAAAATTTTCAGCTTTCATACTTCGTTTAAATTTAGATGACTGTGGAAAAGTCCAAGAGAATAATAAGCCGGTGGAAGTGGATGGATACATCAGGTGCACGCTTATGACGGCGATGTTAATTTGTCTGGAGTTTTGATGGAGACATGAATCAACGTTTTGTGGTACTGCAAATGGGATACTGGAGTTTCTCAAAACACGTGCTGGCAAAGGACTAGGGATGTAACATGCGAATTGATAAAATTTTGAAATAATTTGTCAGTTGACAGTATCATTTTCCTGTGAATGGAAACTGTGAGTTACAAGTACTGGGGCACACCACGACACCTGGCTATTCTCAAGGAATCCGTCTGTCCGAACAATTCGGTACAAAGTACATTTTTGTTAAATACCAGTAGGATTTGACGGACAATTACTTCAAGCATTGTCACTTGTAATTAACAATTTAGTAGTGTATTTCGTCTCCGGGGGATATTTTGATGAAGAGCCGAAAAGTAGTGGAGAATGAAAGCGGTTGTTTTTATATTCAGCGCTTTTTAACTTGAATGGTCGATTGTGTGAATGATGTTTGGAAAGAGCACGGACAGAATGAAATCAGTTTAAGGTTTAAGGATATGCTTGCACGACTTTAGTAACAGAATGTATTGTCCACAGACCAGGAGATGATCCCTGCTAGGAATGCGACAGACATGCATGCATAATATTTTGTGATGAATGACGAATTGCTACTACCCGTCCTGAAGGCATTCGTTCAGTGCACTTTCTCACTACACGCTAAGCGAAATGTTCGATATTTTTGGCTGTATGTTGTAGTATTAGTGGCACAGTCTATCCCTCCTACCAACAACAGTCCAGTAGTCCCCCCTATAGCCAGCAGTCTCCTGCATCGCGCCAGACACACCCACCGCCGTACGGGGATCATCTCGCCGTCTGTGGTCTGTGGTCTGCATTTGAAGTATAATAATTTGAGACGGCGCGGATGAGTAGACAGACACACAGGACACACTCCTGTGTGTCATATTGCAGAAAGGCGAGATATTCTGTCTTGGACGACAATACGTGTAGGTCACCGAGTTACGTAAGGCGTAACTTTTGACACTAGACTAAAAGGAAGAATTTCAAAGAATTGCTATTTCGTGAAATTCATATACTCTCTCGATCAAAATGGCAGAAACTCGTTTAGAAGCTAAGAATGGCAACCTGCAACTGCTTGTATTTAGTCAAATTAATGTGTCACGCGTCTCAGGCCGTTACGTCACCACAGTAAATATCGACAGAATTCTCGCAAAGTAGCCGTGTACTTTCTAGAATGATTACATCACTCACGCGGATAGAACTCCACCGTCGAAGGGCGTATGGTCACGCTACACGCAGCGTGCCACCCATGGAGACGTGGCCGAATTAACCGTTCAGAGCCCAGTGGTCACTTTATGTACTAAAAGCTATAATATTCAGAAATTCTATATTCTCTTTTATACTGATTTCACGGAAAACATCTCTTTCTTCCCTACATAGGTTAAATGACTGATTTTTATAACCGAGAGGGAAGGTGTTTACTGCGCGGTACGAACTGGATCTTTATACGTAATTCAGATAAAATTCCATCTTCAAAGTGTTAAGGATAGTTCTTCCTATCTGAACTCGTTGACTTAATAGACTTTCTCATCTTTTAAAGCATTAAAATACGTAGTCACAACCTTATAGAACAGCAGAGTTCTTGTGCTGCAGCACATGACTGTGTGCAGTATTATATTCTCAGTTTCGAGATTAAAACATTTGAAGAATGAAATTCGCCCCAAGAAGACACGAAGACTCTAACCCATAATGTAGTGTAAGCAGTCCCCATCGGCGTTGCTTGCAATTTATTGAGCTTATTTGCGAGCTGTTTCCGAAGTTAATTTATGACCTTATGTAAAGTAGGCTTCGCAGTCGGCCAGTATGGCTTAAAAAGTGGATCACTAACTGATGCAAACACGTCTCGTAAAGAATTTCACAAAATGTTATTAAAAGTGTGACCTAAAATTCCATTTATGGTCTTGAGTAAGAGGGCTTTTTTTCTGGGTCAGTATTGCTTACGATTGCAATTTCCTGACAACGTTTTGTGACAGGTTCCCATACCCTGGACAACATTTCAGTTACCTATACTTTGTCAGAGACAGATGAAGAGACATGTCCTACGTATAAGGGGGTTTCTTTATGAATAACGCATACTAGTATTTAGAAGTCTTTTTCATGAATCGTAAAAAGCACGCCACTTCTCTATTAAAACAAGTTGCCTGTTACCGCCACAGTAATGGCCAGCCGGTTAATGCTGTACAAGGAAATCATCGCTGTTTGTTTTTAAAATAATACGAAACACATAAATACACTGTGGGGCAAAACATTACATAACGTAGTATATATATATATATACATTTACACGAGGCGACAGGGGAGTGGAGAAGACTACATAATGAGGAACGTAACGACCTGTACTGATCATCAAACATTACACGGGTAATAAAATCGAAAAGAATGAGATGGGTTGGGCATGTAGCACCTATGGGGGAAAAGAGAGATGCATACAGGATTTTGGTGGGGAGACCTGAGGGAAGACGACCACTTGGGAGACCCAGGCGTAGATGGGAGTGATCATATTAAAATGGATCTTCAAGAAGTGGGATGGATATATGGACTGGATTGAGCTGGCTCAGGATAGGGACGGGTGGCGGGCTCTTGTGAATGCGGTAATGAACCTCCGCTTTCCATAAAATGCGGGGAGTTTCTTGACTAGCTGAGAAACTGTTAGCTTCTCAAGCAGGCCCCTGCTCCATGGAGTTAGTTAGTTAGTTAGTTGGTTGGTTGGTTAGTTAGTTAGTTAGTTAGTTAGTTAGTTAGTTAGTTAGTTAGTTAGTTAGTTAGT
>BLKM01001502.1:0-137790 GCA_013340265.1 Coptotermes formosanus
ATAATCTACTTAATCAAAATTGTGTATTTTTCACCAATCAATCAAATTTATTACAGTACATTGATTATAGAGTTCGTACGTATATGTGTAAACCGTTTAATAACATTTATACTTGAGTGTGTGTCCGATTTTATCAGTTGTGTGTTATTCTTGCGTTTAAGCAAAAGGAAATCAATATTTTTCAATACAAAATATTTGTAATTTTGATTTCAAATCAATACATTTTATGCCTCCAGCTCCTTAAATAGAGTAAATGTTTTAAAAAATATCACATCTTTAACTTAAAAATTCTTACCATCCATATAAATAGAGTGTTCCCCTTACACTTTGAAGACGTTACTTGCAAGGGATTTTTGCAGAAGTATGATGTATGTTTGAGATTTATCTTTGTTAAATATGAATTTTAATCTTACCTTATGTTAAGTTCAATTAATATTACCTATAACAAACATAATTTCTTTAACAGTAGCTCCGAAAATTAATGGTAAGTATAATGACCACCATATGAATTCCATATGGTATGAAATTTAACGTTGCGAGATAATGCACAACGACTTTTGAAGTATATATTGAGTGGTAACTATAAATACCACTTATTTCACTGCATTATTTTCATGCCTTCATGCTTCTCAGACGTCCAAAAACACATTGAAGATGTATTTCAAGTTCGGTAGAGGTTTACGTCGTTATGTTTGTCGTTCTATCCAACGGTTTTGCATGCCCTCTGTTCCGACCCGCAAAATATTTTTGAATAACTGTGTTGTTAGATGGAGATTTATGTACGTATATCATGAATTTTCATCATTGTTCGAGCTATGTTTAGTATATTCTTCCCCTCTTACACCCTCTTTTATCAATAGAAGAGTAAAACTAGTAAAAATAAAATCTTTCTTAACTTCAATAATAGCTTTGAGGAGAGAAACGTTAAAGGATTTTAATGGAAATGTTTCGTGTTAAGTACATTTACCTGTCATGTAGAAGTGTTATTTTCCTGCCATCTCACCTCTGAGACTAAAAATATATTTTGCAAATGTATCTCATTGGAGGAGAGAAGATTATATCGTTTGGTATTATACGCATTTGTTTCCGTCCAAAGAGAAAGTATCTTAACTGACGCATAATCTAATTGATGAAATTTGTGTACTTTTCTCCAATCAATCAAATTATTACGGTATATTGATTATAGCGTTCGTACGTATCAGTATAGTTAGTTAAATAAAATTTATAATTGTGGGTGTAAATTGTATCAGTTGTTAGTAATACTTGCGTTTAAGCGACGGGAAATAAATATTTTTCAATACAAAATATATGAAATTTTGATCTACAATCAATACATTTTATGCCTCCAGCTCCTTGAGTAGAGTAAATGTTTGAAAAAGTAACAAGTTTGTATCTTAAAATTTCTTACCATATATATAGAGAGAGTGTTCCCCGTACATTTTTAAGACGTTACTTGCAAGGGATTGTTGCCGAAGTATGATGAATTTTTGACATTTATCTTTTTTAAATATCAATTTTAATCTTACCTTATGTTAAGTTCAATTAATATTACCTATAACACATATAATTTCGTTCACAGCAGCTGCGAAAATTAAAGGTAAGTATAATGACCACCATATGAAATCCATTTGGTACGAAATATAGCGTTGCGAAATAATGCTCAACGAATTTTGAAATATATGTTGAGTGGTAACTACAATTACCATTCATTTCACTGCATTATTTTCATGCCTTCATGCTTCTCAGACGTCGAAAAATACTTTGGAGATGTATTTCAAGGTTCGGTAGACGTTTACGTCGTTATGGTTGTTATTCTATCCAGTGGTTTTGCTTTCGTATAGCAAAATGTCTCTCTTACGACTTGCAAAAGAGGAGAGAAACTACTAAATATAAAATCTTAACTTATCAACAATTTTAGCGTTGAGGAGAGAAAGGTTAACGGATTTTAAAGGAAATGTTTCGTGGTAAGTATATTTACCTTTCATGTCGAAGTATTATTTTCATGATATCTGGCCTCTGAGACCAAAAATATATGTTGGTGGTTTATAAGGTGGTAATTATACTTACCATTAATTTTGTGAGCCTCTGTAAAATAAATTATGTGTGTTAGAGGTAGTATTAATTCATTTTAACCTAAGGTAAGATTAAAATTCATAATTAACAAAGATAAATCGAAATATACTCTCTTGCAAGTAACGGCTTCAAATTGTAAATTGAAGTTTCTTTTTATATGAATGAATTTTTAAGGTACAAATTTGATATTTTTTAAACCATTTTTTCTACAAAAGGAGCTTTAGTCATAAAATGTATTGATTGTAGATATAAATTCCAAATATTTTGTATTGAAATTTATTCATTCCCAGCCGCTTTAAATTAACTATTACTAACAACTGATAAAATCGAACCCCCTCCAGTATAAATTTTTGTAAGTGTTTTTACTCATACGTACCATCGCTTAAATCAATGTACCGCAAACGAATTTGATTGATTGGTGAAAAATACACTACTTTCGTCAAATAGATTTTCTGTCAATTAGTTTGTTTACTGTATGGTCGGAAACAAATAAGTATACTACCAAAACGTTATAATCTTCTCTCCTCCAATAAGATATATTTCCAACATATATTTTTGGTCTCAGAGGCCAGATATCATGAAAATAATACTTCTAAATGAAAGGTAAATATACTTACAACGCAACAATTCCTTTAAAATCCGTTAACCTTTCGCTCCTCAACGCTAAAATTGTTGACAAGGAAGATTTTATTTGTTGTAGTTTTACTTACCAATCATTTGGGTTTTTTCTTTTGATAAAACAGTGTTTAAAGATAGACTAAACTTAGCTCGAAGGAAGATAGAAATTGATGATATAAGTACATAAATCTCCAACTCAGAACACAGTTCAAAAATCATTTGCAGTCGGAAGAGGGAGATTTTGCTATACGCAAGCAAAAGAGTTGGCTAGAATAACAAATATAACGACGTAAACCTCTACCTAACCTTCAAATCCATCTTCAAAGGTTTTTGGACGTCTGAGAAGATTGAAGGCATGAAAATAATGCATTTAAATAAATGGTAATTATAGTTAACCCTCTATATACTCTTCAAAGTTCGTTAAGCATTATTTCCGCAACGTTACATTTCATACCAAATGAGACTTTATAAGTTGTAATATACTTACCATTAAGTTTGGGTGCTTCTGTTAATGAAATTATGTGCGTTATAAGTAGTACTGATTGAACTTAACCTAAGGTAAGATTAAAATTCATAATTAACAATGATAAAATTGAAAAATACATCATTCATCGGCAAAAATTTCTTGCCAGCGACGTCTTCAAAGTGTAAGAGGAACACTCCTTCTATACGGATCGTAAGAATTTTTTATATACAAATTTTTTTTTAAACATTTAACCTACTTAAGGAGCTTGAGGCATAAAATGTATTGTTTCTAGATCAAATTTTCAAATATTTATTATTGAAATATATTCATTTCCAGTCGCTTAAACGCAACTATTCCTAACAAATGATAAAATCGTACACATACGAGAATAAATTGTATGCAACTTTTTATACTGATACGTTCCAACGCTGTAATCATTGTACCGTAATGAATTTGATTGCTTGCTTAAAAATACACAACTTTCGTCAATTGCATTATGTGTCAATTAAAGAAGCTTAATGTTTGGCCGGGAACAAATACGTATACAACCAAAACGATATAATCTTCTCTCCTCCAGATATCATGAAAATAACACTTGTAAAAGAAAGGTAAATATACTTCCGACGCTATATTTCCTTTAAAATCCGATAAACCTTTCTCTCCTCAACGCTAAAATTGTTGTCAATAAAGATTCCATTTGTTTTAGTTTTACTTACCAATCATTTGGGTTTCTTCTTTTGATAAAACAGTGTGTAAGAATAGACAAGACTTAGCTCGAAAGGAGAAAAAATTTCATGATATAAGTACAAAAATCTCCATCTCACAACACACTTGTTCAAAAATCTTTTGCATATCGGAAGAGACAGTAGTTGCTATAGGCAAGAAAAACCGTTTGCTAGGATAAGAAACATAATGCCGTAAACCTCTACCAAACTTTGAAATACATCTTCAAAACATAATTCGACCTTTGAGAAACTTGAAGGCATTAAAATAATGCATTGAAATAAATGGTAATTATAGTTACCACTCAACATACTCTTCAAAATTCGTTAAGCATTATTTCCGCAACGCTAAATTTCATACCAAATGAGATTTCATAAGGTGCTAATTATACTTACCATTCATTTTGGAAGAGTCTGTTAATGAAGTTATGTGTGTTGTAGGTAGTATTGATTGAACTGAACCTAAGGTAGGATTAAATTTTATAATTAACAAAGATAAATCTCAAAAACACATCATACTTCGACAAAAAACTCTTTCAAGTAATGGCTTCAACGTGTAAGGGGGAAGAAATTTCTATATGGATGAAATTTTAAGATACAAATTTGATATTTTTAAAATATTTACTCTACACATGGGGCTGGAGGCATAAAATGTATTGATTGTAGATATAAATTTCAAATATTAGATATTGAAAAAATATTGATTCCCAGTCGCTTAAACTTAACTGTCGCTAAAAACTGATTAAAAATCGGACCCCTTCAAGCATAAATTCTATGTAACTGGTTATACTGATACGTAACAACGCAGTAATCAATGTACCGTAATGAATTTGATTGAGTGTTGAAAAAAACACACTTTCATTAACTAGACTATGTGTCAATTAGGATGTTTACTGTTTGGTCGGGAACAATTCTTATACTACCAAAATGCTATGATTTTCTCTCCTCCAATGAGATACATTTCCAACATATATTTTTGGTCTCAGAGGCCAAATATCATGAAAATAATACTTCTAAATGAAAGGTAACTATACTTACCACGCAAAATTTCCTGTAAAATCCGTTAACCTTTCTCTCCTCAACGCTAAAATTGTTGTCAAAGAACATTTTATTTGTTGTAGTTTTACTTACCAATCATTTGTGTTTCTTCTTTTGATAAAACAGTGGGTAAGAATAGACTAAACTTAGCTCGAAGGAAGATAAAAATTGATGATATACGTACATAAATCTCCATCTCAGAAGACAGTTCAAAAATCTTTTGCATTTGGAAGAGAGAGATTTTGCTACACGCAAGCAAAACCGTTGGCTAAAATAGCAAACATAACAACGTAAACCTCTACCGAACCTTGAATTACATTTTCAAAGTATTTTTGAACGTCTGAGAAGCTTGAAGGCATGAAAATAATGCATTGAAATAAATGGTAATTATAGTTACCACTCAATATACTCTTGAAAATTCGTTAAGATTTATTTCCGAAACGCTAAATTTCATACCAAATGACATTTTATAAGGTGGTAATTATACTTACCGTTAATTTTGCGACCTTCTGTTAATGAATTTGTGTTATAGGTAGAATTGATTGAAATTAACCTAAGGAAAGATTAAAATTCATAATTAACAAAGATAAATCTCAAACATACATCATACATCGGCAAAAATTTCTTGCAAGTAACGCCTTCAAAGTGTAAGAGGGACACTCCTTCTATATTGATGGTAAGAATTTTTAAAATACAGATTTGATATTTTTTAAAACATTTACTCTACTTAAGGAGCTGGAAGCATAAAATGTATTGTATATAGATCAAAATTTCAAGTCTTTATTATTGAAAAATATTCATTCCCAGTCGCTTAAACTTAACTATCACTAACAACTGATAAAATCGAAACCCCTCAAGTATAACTTTTATGTAACTCTTTATACTGATACGTACCAACGCTATAATCAATGTACAGCAATGAATTTGATTGATTGGTGAAATATACACAACTTTCGTCAACTAGATTATGTGTCAATTAAGTTGCTTAGTGTTTGGCAGGGAACAAATACGTATAGTTCAAAACGATATAATCTTTTCTCCTCCAATGAGATACATTTCGAACATATCTTTTTGGTCTCACGTCACATTTCGGCAAAAATATCCTCCAAGTAACGTCTTCAAAATGTAAGGAGAAGACTCCTTCAATATGGATGGTAAGAATTTTTAAGACACGAAGTTGATATTTTTTAAAACTTTTACTCTAATTAAGGAGCTGGAGGCTTAAAATGTATTGATCGTAGGTGTAAATTTCTAATATTTTTTACTGTAAAAATATTCATTCCCACTAGCTGAAAGGCAAATATTCCTAATAACTTATAAAATCATACCCTACTAGTATACATCTTATGTAAAAGTTTATATTGTTTCGTACCAACGCTATAATCAATGTACCGTAATGAATTTGATTGGTTGGTGAAAAATACACAACTTTCTTCAACTGAATTATGTGACAATTATAGTTGCTTACTGTTTGGCCGGGAACAAATACGTATACTACCAAAACGACATAATCTTCTATCCTCCATTCAGATATATTTCCAAAATATTTTTTTGTTCTCAGATGCCCGATATCATAAAAATAATATTTCTAAATGACAGGTAAATATTCTGACCACGCAACATTTCCTTTATAATCCGTTAATCTTTCGCTCCTCAACACTAAAGTTGTTGTCAAAATAGATTTTATATGTTGTAGTTATACTTACCCATTATTTGTGTTTCTTCTTCTGATAAAACAGTGTGTAAGAAGGGTAGAATATACTGAACTTAGCTTGAGGGAAGTTTAGAATTCTAGAAACACGTACATAAATCTCCATCTTACATCACAGTTGTGCAAAAATCTCTTGCAAGTCCGAAGAGTGAGAGGTTGCTTCACGTAACCAACACCGTTGGCGAGAATAACAAACAGAACGATGTAAAGCCCTATTAAACATTCAAATAGAGCTTCAACATAATTTGCACGTCTGAGAATTTTGAATACCAGAGAACAATGCATTGAAATAAAGGGTAATTATAGTTACCACTCAATATACTCTTCAAAATTCGTTAAGCTTTATTTCTGCAACACTACATTTCGTGCCAAATGAGATTTTATAAGTTGGTAATTATACTTACCATTAATTTTGGAAGCTTCTCTTTATGCAATTATGTGTATTGTAGGTAGAATTTATTGAACATACCCTAAGGTAAAATAAAAATTCATAATTAACAATGATAAACCATAAAATGTGATGATTGTAGATGTAAATTTCCAATATTTTGTACTGTAAAAATATTCATTCCGAGTAGCCGAAACGCGACTGTTTCTAACAACTGATACAATCGTACCCTACAAGTACAAATCTTATGTAACAGCTTATACTGATACGTACCAACGCTATAATCAATGTACCGTAATGAATTTGATTGATTGGTGAAAAATACACAACATTCAA
The DNA here is from genome assembly GCA_013340265.1 of Coptotermes formosanus. Taxonomy (NCBI): domain Eukaryota; kingdom Metazoa; phylum Arthropoda; class Insecta; order Blattodea; family Rhinotermitidae; genus Coptotermes; species Coptotermes formosanus. The sequence continues at coordinate 7,353 of BLKM01001502.1, forward strand.
CTGAATTATGTGAAAATTAAAGTTGCTTATTCTTTGGCCGAAACAAATACTTATAATACCATAACGACATAATCTTCTATCCTCCAATGAGATTTAGAGTGTGGACAAATTTTTTTATGTTCTGAGAAGCCCAAATTATGAAAATAAAGCCTTGAAGTGAATGGTTAGTGTAGTTACGTCACAATATATTCTTCCAATTTATGTAAGCTTTTTATCTTCAACGCTGAAAATCATGTGAAATTGATTTTTGGTGGTGGTTATTACACTTACCATTAGTTTGGGAAGCTTCTTTTAATGAAAGAGTGTGTATTAATGATAGAATTGACTGTACTTACCTTAAAGGAAGATTAAAATCGTTAATTAAAAATATAAATATGAAACATACATAACAGTTGTGCAAAAAACCCGTCCAAGGTACTTGTTCAAATGGTATGGGAAAGTCTTATTTCATATATAGGATAAGAACCTCTTTAACCCGAAGTTAATATCTTTACTTTCTACGATTCGTAAGAAGCAACAGGTTGTATTTTTGAACCTAAAAATTAATATTTGTTCACGTAAATTGCAAATTATTTGTAGTCAAAAAGTTCATTCTCAGACACCGAAGCGCAATTATTTCTAGGAAACTAATTAATTCGTTTCGTACCAATATGAATCTTAAGCCACATGTTATTTTCATATGTATCAATGCTATAATCAAATTCCACAATGACTTTGAATAGTTGGTGAAAAATACAAAATCTTCTTCAAACGAATTTTGTGAAATTTAATGATGCATTTCCTTTTGGCGTGAATCTAATATGTAAACGACCAAAACGAAGTAAATTTCTATCTTCAACTGATACACAAATTCCAATGTTACTTTAAGTCTCAGAATCCAAAGTCATGAAAATAATCCTTTGAAATTTATTTCAAGTACATTTACCACCCAAATTTTTCCTTAAAAATCTATTATTTTTCTACTCTCATCGCTGAAACTCTTGTCAAGAATGATATTTTGATGTGGTAATTGTACTTACCAACAATTTGGGTAGCTTCCGTTGATGAAACTGTGTAAGAAAGTAAGAATTTGTTAAACTTAGCTTAAACGAAGATTAGAAGTCATGATAAACCTATATAAATATCAATCTCATCACAGTTGGCCAAAAGTTTCTTCCAAGTTCTGTTCGAAGTGTGACGGTCTGATTTATGCATGCAATAACTTTGGCGAGAATGTAATACGGATTCGCACTTAACGACGTAAACCTCTATCCTACATTGAAATACAGATTCAACATATTTTAAAGTTTTGTGAAGCATAAAATCATGAAAATAATGCCTTGAAATGAATGATAAATGTAGTTACCTCACAATATATTATTCAAAATTCTTTAAGCTTTCTATCTTCAGCTCTACAATTCATGACAAATGAGGTTTTTGGAGGTGGTAGTTATACTTACAATTAATTTGGGGAGCTTCTTTAGATGAAAGAGTTTGGTTAATGAAAGAATTCATTCTACAATACCTAAGGGTGGACTAAAATCCATAATTAACAAATATAAATCTCAAATATACATCACAGTTGGGCAAAATTCTCTTCCAAGTTACGTGTCCAAAGGGTATGCGAAAATCTTATTTAATATATATGGTAAGAATCTTTTAAACCAAAATGAATATTTTTCTTTTCTACGATTAATATGCAGCAAGAGGGTATGCTTTTTAGGCTAAAAATATATATTTGCACAGGAAATTAACTAATAGTCTCTTACGGTAAAAATGTTCATTCTCAGACGCTGAAAAGCAATTATTTCTAACAAACTAATGAATTCGTTTCTTACACACATAAATCTTATGTAACATGTTATATTCATGCGTACCAATGCTATAGTAAATATCCCACAATGAATTTGAATGTTTGGTGAAAGATACAAACCCTTCGTCAACTGAATTTTTTTAAATTTAATGATGGCAAGAATCTAATACGCAACGACCAGGACGACGTAAACTTCTATCCTCCATTGATATACATACCTAACATATTGTTTACGTCTCAGAAGCCAAAAATCAAGAAAATAGTACTTTGAAATGAAAGGTAAGTATAGTCAGCAGCCAACATTTTCTTAAAAAATCGTCAATATTTCTATCCTAAACATTGAAATTGTTTGAAATAAGATTTTTGATGTAGTAATTGTACTTACCAAAAATTTGGGGAACTCTTTTTGATGAAACAGGGTGCAATAAGGTGAGAATTTACTATTCTTAGATTAAAAGATTATTAAAATTCATGGTAGACATATATGAATATTAAACATTTCAGAGTTGGCCAAAAATCTGTTCCAAGTTGTGTTCAAAGTGTGAGGGTCTGCTTTATGCGTGCAAGAACTTTGGCGAGAATGTAATACGGATCTGCACTTAACCACGTAAACCTTTATCCTACATTTAAATACAGTGTCAACATATTTTTAGGGCTTGTGGAGCATAAAACCATGAAAATAATTCCTTCAAATGAATGGTAAGTATATTTAATACAAAATATATTCCTAAGTATTCTTTAAAATTTCTATCTTCAACGCAAAAATTCATGTCAAATGAATTTTTGCAGTTGGTTATTATACTTACCATTAATTTGGGGAGCTTCATTTGATGAAGTTGTGTGCAATAAAGATAGAAATGACTGTGCCTATTTTAACGGAAGGGTAAATTCTATAATTAACAAATATAAATCTCAAACATTCATCACAGTATCTCTTCTAAATTAGGTGATCAAAGGGTATGGGTATGTCGTCTTTCATATAACAGATAAGAATCTTTCAACCACAAAGCGAATGTTTTTCTTTTTACGCTTCATAGGCAGCAAGGTGTGTTTTAAGTCTAAAAACTGTACTGGTAAATTGCTTATATTTTTGTACTCTATAAATATTTGTTCTCAGACGCTGAAACGCAATTATTTCTAAAAAAAATAATCAATTCGATTCTTACAAACATAAATCTTATGTAAAATGTTATATTAATATGAATCTAGTCTTTAATCATTGTTCCACAACGAATTTCTTTGGTTGGTGAAAAATAGAAGACTTCGTCTACTGAGTTTTGTGAAAAATTATATATGAAACCCTTTGGCGAGAATCTAATAAGCGTACCACCAAAACGAGGTAAACTTCTATTCTCCATTGATATATATTGCTAACATACTGTTTAGGTGTCAGAGGCCAAAGACCTTGAAAATAATGCTTCGAAATGAATGGAAAGGATAATTACCACCAAATATTTTTTTTAACTCTTTATTCTTCTATCCTCAAGGCTGATATTTTTCTAAAGGAAGATTTCTGATATGGTAATTGCACTTACCAATAATTTGGGGAACTTCTTTTGATGAAACGGGGTGTAATGAGGTAAGATTTGACTAAACTTAGCTTAAAGGAAGATTAAAATTCGTGATATACCTATATAAATCTCAAATATATCACAGTTGGACAAAAATCACTTCCAAGTTGTGTTCAAAGTGTGAGGGTGTGCTTTATGCATGCAGGACCGTTCGCGAGATTTTAATACGGATTCGCACTTAAAGACGTAAACATCTATCCATTATTGAAATGAAGTGTCGACATATAATTTAAGTTCTGAGAAGCTCAAATTTATGAAAATAAAGCCTTCAAATGAAGAGTAAGTATAGTTACGTCACAAGATATTCTTCAAATTTCTGTAAGCTTTCTATTTTCAAGGCTGAAAATCATGTCAAATGGATTTTTGGTGGCGGTTATTACACTTACCTTAATTTGGGAAGCTTCTTTTAATGAAAGAGTGTGTATTAATGATAGAATTGACTGTACTTACCTTAAAGGAAGATTAAAATCGAATTAAATTATGTGTATTATTACCATTTACATTAAAAGGGGGTTTGAAATAACCATTGATCACGGAAGATATTTTTCACCACTGTGATGTGCGTTTAGCATTTAAAATTTTTCACTATGAAATTTCATCTTCTTCTAAGGTAAGTACAGTCAATTCTATCAAGTGTTCACTTTCCTCAATCAAAAGAAGCTCCCTAAATTAATGTTAAATTTAATTGCCACAGAAATAAATTTAATTATTATTGAATTTTAGCGTTTCGAAGAGAAAGGTAAAGAATTTTGAAGAATATGTTGATAGGTAAATATACTTACAATTCATTTATAATCCTCATATTTCAGACCTAAAATTGTTGACACTGTATTCGAAAGTAGGATAGACGTTTACAGTGTTTGTGCGAATCCGTATTGCATTCTAGCTAAAGATCTTGCATGAATAAAGCAGTCTCTCAGATTTAAAACACATAATTTCGAATAGATTTTTGCCCAACTGTTTTGTATTTATGTAGGTATTTCATGAATTCTAATTTTCCTTTAAGCTAAGTTTAGTCAGTTCTAAACTTATAACACCCTGTCTCATCAAAAGAGACACCTCAAATTAAAGCTAAGTAAATTTACCGCAACAAATATATTTGTAGAAAAAATTATTATCGTTGAGGACAGAAAGATTTACAACTTGTAAAGAAAATGTTGGGTGGTTACAATACACACCATTCACTACAAAGTTTTATGATCATGACTTTTGGCTTCTAAGACCTATAAAATATGTTGCCAATGTGTATCCATGTAGGAGAGAAATTATGCTGTTTCGGACGTATTCGCATTAGATTCTCGCCATAGTGTATTCATAAATAATTTTCACAAAATTCAGTTGAAAAAATTATTGTACTTTTCACCAAACATTGAAATGCATTGTGGAAAATTGATTAAAACATTTGTACGTATGAATATAACATGTTGCTTAAGATTTATGTTGGTACGAAACGAAAAGAAGAATATGTTAGAAAATATTTCCTTTAGCGTCTGAAATTGAACATTTTGTTGTAAAAAATTGTAAGTAATTTACATGTTCAAATAACAGTTTTTATTTTCAAGATTACACTCTCTTCCTGCTTATGAGGCGTAAAAATGACAAATTGCCACTTCCGGTTTAAAAGATTATAAACATATACCTTAAAGAAGATGTTCGAATTCCCTTCAAACACGTACATTGGAAGATTTTTTACACAACTGTGATGTATGTTTAGTATTTATATTTGTTAATTATGATTTTTTATCTTTCTTTCGGGTAATTACAGTCAGTTCTGCCAATAAGACACACTCTTCCATCAAAAGAAGTTCCCCAAATTAATGGTAAGTAAAATTACCAACTCAAATTTTTCATTTGTAATCAATTGTACCGATTCGGAAAAAAAGCTAACCAATTTTGAAGAATACGTTGGGTGTTAACTCTTTGTACAATTCACTTATAACCTTAATTTTCATGATTTCAAACTTTTCATACTTTTAAAATTTGTTGACGATAGATTCATTGTAGGATCGAAGCCTACGTCATTATTTGCGATTCCGTATTAAATTGTCGTCATAGTTCTTTCATGAATATAGCTGACTAAGACTTGGAACAAATAACTTGAGAGCGATTTTTGACAATCTACGACGCAATTTTGATGTTTAAGAAAGTTTTCATGACTGCTAATTTTCCTTTATGATAAATTTAGTCAATTCTAAATTTATTACACCCTGTCTCATGAAAAGAAGCATTCCAAATTAATGGAAAATATACTTAGCACCACAAATATATTTGTTGACAAAAATTTTACCTTTGAGCAAAGAGAGATTAAACATCTTTAAGAAAAGTCGTGTGGTAAATACATTTGCCATTCAATTCAACGTCATATGTTCATAATTTTTGCTTTCTGAGACCTAAGAAGTATGTTGGCAATGGGCATTAATATTGGAGGGACGTTATGAAATTTTGGGCGTATGTGCTTTATTTTCTCGCCAAAGCGTATTCATCTTCAATTTTCACAAAAAATGTTGCTAATTTTGCATATTTAACCAAACATTCAAAATCATTGTGGAGCATAGATTCGTACGTATGAATATGACATGTTACATAAGATTTATGTTTGTACAAACCGAAATGATTTTTTGTTACAAACGTAATTCGTTTTGGCGCCTGAAAATGAACATTTTTAAGCATAAAAATGACATCGAATTCTTTGTATAAATAACAGTTTTGTAGCCCAAATATACACATTTTTTCTGCTTATATTGAGTAGAATGGAAAAATAGCCACCATGTGGTATAAACATTATTACCAATTATATTGAAGGAGGTTTGCAAAGACCAATGAACACGCAAAATATTTTTCACAATTGTGATGGGCGTTAATTATTTAAATTTGTTCACTCTCAAATTTCATCTTCATCTAAGGTAAGTAGAGTCAATTCTATCAACTGTTCACTCTCCTAAATCAAAAGAAGCTCCCTAAATTAATGTTAAGTGCAATTGCCACATAAATAAATTTAATTATTAATTAATTTTAGCGATTCGAAAATAAAGGTAAGGAATTTTTAAGAATATGTTGAAAGGTAAATACACGAACCATGCATTTAAAATCCTCATATTAAGGGTTTTATTTTTATCAGACCTAAAAATTGTTGACACTGTATTCGAAAGTAGGATAGAGGTTTAAGTAGTTTGTGCGATTCCGTATTGCATTCTAGCTAAAGATTTTTGAATGGTTAAAGCGGGCTCTCAGGTTTCGAACACATAACTTGGAACAGATTTTTGCCGTGTTGTAATTTTAAGATTTATGTAGCTTTTCCAGTAAGTTTTGTCAGTTCAAACCTTATCAACACCCTGTCTCATCAAAAGAAACGCCCCTACTTAAGCTAAGTATATTTGCCACAACAAAATTCTTTGTACACAGAAATTGTAATCCTTGAAGAGAGAGAGATTTAAAACTCTAAAGAAAATGTTGGGTGGTTACTAAACACACCATTAATTTCAAAGCTTCAGTTTCATGACTTTTGGCTTCTGAGACCTAAAAAATATTCTGGAAATTTGTATCCATTGAGGAGAGAAGTTATGTCGTTTCGGGCGTTTTCGAATTAGATTCTTGTCATAGCGAATTCATAAGAAATTTTCACAAAATTCAGTTGAAGAAATTATTGTATTTATCACCAAACATTGAAATTCATTGTGGAACATTGATTATAACATTGGTACATAAGAATATAACATGTTGCATAAGTTTATATTTTTACGAAACGAAATCAAGAGTTTGTTAGAAAGTATTTAGTTTTAGCCTCCGATATTAATCATTTTGAAGTACAAAATTGTTAGAAATGGAGGACAGACGTTACGTAGTTTTGGTCGCATGTGCTTTATCTTCTCGCCAAAGCGTATTAATCATTAATTTAAAAAATATCAGTAGATGAAATTTTTCAATTTTTAAGCAAACATTCAAATTCATCGTGGACCATTGATTCCTACGTATGAATATAACATGTTACATAAGTTTTATGTTTGTACAAAACCAGATAATTAGGTTGTTAGAAAATAATTCGTTTTAGAGTCTGAAGATGAATATGTTTGAAGCACAAAAACGTCATCAATTTCCTGGTATAAATAACAGTTCTTTAGTTCAAAAATACACCATTTTGCTGCTTATGTTGAGTAGAGTGGAAAAATAGCCAATTTCTGGTATTTTTATTATTACCATTTACATTAAAGAATGTTTGGAATGACCATTAAACAAGGAAGTTATTCTTCACAACTGTGATTTATGTATAGCATTTAAATTTGTTAAATATGAAGTTTAATCTAGGGTAGTTCTATCAACAATTCACACTCCTTAATCAAAACAATTTACCTAAATTAATGGTAGGTAAAATTACCAAATAAAATAATTTTCATTTTTAATCAATTTTAGCCTTTCGAATGCAAAGATAACGAATTTTGAAGAATATGTTGAGTGTTAACTATACTTACCATTCATTTATAAACCTCATACTCATGATTTTAAATTTTCCGGGTCTAAAAGAAATGTTGACAAGGTACACGAAAGTAGGATAGAGGTTTACGTTGTTTGTGCGAATCCGTATTTCATTCTAGCCAAAGTTCTTGCACGAACACACCAGGCTCTCAGACTTACAACACATAACTTGGAACAGACTTTTGTCCAACTGTGTCGTATTTAAGTAGGTATTTCATGAATGCTAATTTTCCTTTAAGCTAAGTTTAATCAGTTCTAAACTTATAACACCCTGGCTCATCAAAAGAGGCACCACAAATTAAAGCTAAGTGTATTTACCACAACAAATATATTTGTAGACAAAAATTATTATCGTTGAAGACAGAAAGATTTACAACTTTTTAAAAAAAAATGTTGCGTGTTTTACACTCATCATCAATTTCAAAGCTTCATTAACATGATTTTTGGCTAAATATTTTGGCTAAAAAATATTTTGGCAATGTGTATCCACTGAGGAGAGGACTTATGTCGTTTCGGCCGTATTCGAATTAGAATCCCGCCTTAACATATTCACATGTGATATTCAAAAATTCAGTTGAAGATATTATTGTACTTACACCAAACATTGAAATTCATTGTTGAATATTGATTATAATATTGGAACTAATAAAAATAATATGTTGCATAAGATTTAAGTTTGTACGAAACAAAATCAAGAGTTTGTTAGAAAATATTTAGTTTTAACGTCTGATGATGGTAGTACAAAATTGTTAGAAATTTACCTGTACAAATAACAGTTTTTCTGCTCAAATAAATCCCTCTTGCCGCTTATGAGGCGTAAAAATGATAAATAGGCACTTTATGGTTTAAGAGATTATTATTATTATATACATTAAAGACTTTGGCAATTTCATGATTTTAAGCTTCTCAGACAATGCAAAATTGTTGACGAAGAATTCAATGTAGGATTCAACTCTACGTCGTGATGTGTGATTCCGTATTGCATTTTTAAAGTTCTTTCATGAATAAAGCTGACTAAGACTTGGAACAATTAACTGGGAACAGAGTTTTGCCCAAGTGCGATGTAATTTTGAGATATAAGAAAGATTTCATGAATGCTAATTTTCTTATAAGATAAATTTAGTCAATTCTAACCTTATTACAACCTGTCTCATCAAAAGGTATATTCCAAAATAATGTAAAATATATTTACCACAACAAATACATTTGCAGACAAAAATTATATCGTTGAGGAAAGAGAGATTAAACATTTTTAAAAAAATATTGCACGGTAAGTACACTTACCATTCAATTCAAATTATTACGTTCAAAACTTTGGCTTCTGAGACCTAAAAAATATGTTTTGTTAAGGTGCTTCAATAGAGGAGAGACGTTATGAAGTTTTGGGCGTATGTGATTTTTTTCTCGCCAAGGGGTTTTTAAAATAAATTTTGACAAAAAAATTAGTTGATGAATTTTTTCAATTTTTAATCAAACATTCAAAATCATTGTGGAGTACTGATCCGTACGTATGAATATAACACCTTACATAAGAAGAACTTTGTACGAAACGAAATCATTAGGTTGTTAGAAAACAATTTGTTTTAGCATCAGAAAATGGATATGTTTCAAATACAAAAATGACCCTTTTGCTGCTTATTTTGAGTAGAAATGAAAAATAGCCTTTTGTGGTTTAAAAGATTCTTACCATATACATTAAAAGTGGGTTTGGAATGACCATTGAGGAAGGAAGTTATTCTTCACAACTGTGATGTATGTTTAGAATTTAAATTTGTTAATAATGGATTTTAAACTTCATCTAAGGTAAGTGCAGTAAGCTCTATCAACTATTCACTCTCCTGAATCAAAACAAGCTTCCTAAATTAATGGTAATTACAATTACCAAATAAATAAATTTCATTCTTAATGAATTTTAGCCTTTCGAATAGAAAGGTAACAAATTTTTAAGAATATGTCGAGTGGTATCTATACTTATCATTCATTTATAAACCTCACATTCATGATTTTAAGCTTTTCAGAATTAAGAAACTTTTGTCACTGTACACGAAAATAGGATATAGGTTTACGTTGTTTTTGCAAATCCTAATTGCATTCTAGCCAAAATTCTTTATCAATAAATCAGTCTCTCAGACTTACAACACATAACTTGGAACAGATTTTTGCCCAAATGTGTTGTAATAGTTAGATTTATGTGTTTTTCATGAATTCTAAATTTCCTTTAAGTTAAGTTTAGTCAGTTCTAACTTTATTAAACCCTGTCTCATCAAAAGAAATATCCCAACATAAAACTAAGTAAATTTACTGCAACAAATATCATTGTAGAAAAAATTATTATCTTTGAGGACAGAAAGATTTACAACTTGTAAAGAAAATGTTGGGTGGTTAAAATACACACCATTCACTACAAAGTTTTATGATCATTACTTTCGGCTTCTAAGACCTATACAATATGCCTGGAATATGTACCCATGTAGGAGAGATGTTATGCTGTTACGGGCGTATTCGCATTAGATTCTCGCCAAAGTGTATTCATAAGCAATCTTAGCAAAATTCAGTTGAAGAAATTATTATACTTTTCACCAAGCTTTTAAATGCATTGTGGAACATTGATTATAACATTTGTACGTATGAATACCACTTGTTGCTTAAGATTTATATTGGTACGAAACGAAATCGAGAATATGTTAGAAAATATTTCGTTAAGCGTCTGAAATTGAGCATTTTGATGTTACTTACATGTTACTTACATGTACAAATAACAGTTTTTATGCTCAAAGTTACACTGTCTTGCTGCCTATGAGGTGTAAAAATGACAAATAGTAATTTGGGTTCAAAGATAATGACCATATACATTAAAGGAGACGTTCGAATTCCCTTTAAACACGTAAATTGGAAGATTTTTTACACAACTGTGATGTACGTTTAGTATTTTGTATTTGTTATTTAAGAATTTTTATCTTTCTTTCGGGTAAGTACAGTCAGTTCTGCCAATAAGAGACACTCTTCCATCAAAAGAAGTTCCCCAAATTAATGGTAAGTAAAATTACCAACTCAAAATTTTCATTTGTAATGAATTTTAACGAATCGGATACAAAGCTAACGAATTTTGAAGAATATGTTGAGTGTTAACACTTTGTACCATTCACTTATCAGCTTAATTTTCATGATATTAAACTTCTCAGACCTTGAAAATTTGTTGACTATCAATTCATTGTAGGATCGAAGTCTACGTCATTATGTGCGATTCCGTATTAAATTGTCGTCAAAGTTCTTTCATGAATAAAGCTGACTAAGACTTGGAACAAATAACTTGGGAGCGATTTTTGCCTAACTGTGATGTAATTTTGAGATTTATGAAGTATTTCATGAATTTTAATTTTCCTTTAAGATAAGAATAGTCAATTCTAAACTTATTACAGCCTGTCTTATCAAAAGAATCATCCCAAATTAATGCAAAATATATTTACAACAACAAATTTCTTTGTAGACAAAAATTTTATCGTTGAGAAATGAAAGATTAAACATCTTTAAGAAATTGTTCCGTGGTAACTACACTTACCATTCAATTCAACGTCATATTTTCATAATTTTTGGTTCTGAGACCAAAAAAATATGTTGGGAATGTGCATCAATTTGGAGAGACGTTATGCAATTTTGGTGGTATGTACTATATTTTCTCACTAAAGCGTATTCATCTTCAATTTTCAGAAAAAAATAATCAGTTGGTGAAATGAATTTTAGATTCATACGTATGAATACAACATGTTACATAAGATTTATGTTTGTATATAACGAAATTATTATTTTGTAAGAAAATAATTCGTTTTAGCATCTGAAGATGAACATTATTGAAGTACAAAAATGGTATCAAATTCTTTTTATAAATAAGAGTTCTTTAGCTCAAATATACACCCTTTTTCTCCTTATGTTGAGTAGAGTGCAAAAATGGCCAGTATGTGGTATAAACTGTTATTACCATTTACATTAAAAGTGGGTTTGGATGACCACTGAACACGGAAAATATTTTTCACAACTGTGATGTGCGTTAAGTATTTAAATGTATTCACTATGAATTTTCGTCTTCTTCGAAGATAAGTACACTCAATTCTATCAACTGTTGACTCTCCTAAATCAAAAGAACCTCCCTAAATTAATGTTAAGTTCAATTGACACTTAATACATTTAATTATTAATGAATTTTAGCGTTTCGAATAGAAAGGTAACGAACTTTTTAGAATATGTTGAGAGGTAAATACACGTACCATTCATTTATAATCCTCATATTTATGGTTAATCTTTTCAGACACAAAATATTTGACACTGTATTCGAAAATAGGAGAGAGGTTTAAGTTGTTTGTGCGAATCCGTATTGCATTCTAACCGAAGTTCTTGCATGAATAAAGCAGGCTCTCAGACTTACAACACATAACTTGGAACAGATTTTTGCCCAACTGTGTTGTAATTTTAAGATTTATGTAGGTATTTCGTGAATTCCAATTTTCCTTTAAGCTAAGTTTAGTCAGTTCTAAACTTATAACACCCTGTCTCATCAAAAGAGACACCTCAATTTAAACTAAGTATATTTATCACAACAAATATTTTTGTAGACAAAAACTATTATCGTTGAAGACAGAAAGATTTACAACTTTTAAAGAAAATGTTGTGTTTTTATACTCACCATTCATTTCAAAGTTTCATTATCATGATTTTTGGCTTCTGAGACCTAAAAAAATATTTTGGCAATGTGTATCCACTGAGGAGAGAATTTATGTCGTTTCGGCCGTATTCGAATTAGATTCCCGCCTTAGCCTATTAATAAGTAATTATCACAAAATTCAGTTGAAGAAATTATTGTACTTTTCACGAAACATTGAAATTCATTGTGGAACAATTATTATAACATTCGTACGTATGAATATAATATGTTGCATTAGATGTATATTTGTACGAATCGAATTCAAGAGTTTGTTTAAAAATATTTCGTTTTAGCGTCTGAAAATGAACATTTTGATGTGCATAATTATTAGAAATTTTCCTATACAAATAACAGTTTTTATGCTCAAAAATACACCCTCTTGCTGCTTATGAGGCGTAAAAATGACAAATAGCCACTTTGTGGTTTAAAAGATTATAACCATATACATTAAATTGCACTGAACACCCTCTTGGTGTTGGGCTGTTTCATTCATTCTACATTACTAACACTAATTGTTTCCTCTACTGCTTCATCCAAATTATCGGGCATTCGAAACCTTACTCGCTGTCCGACAATTGCTTGTAGCCCATTTATATATGTGGCAACCAAACGTCGCTCCGCCTCCTCATTAATTACCCGCTGAGTGGCTTCGTCCCTAGGTATTCGGACAATCTTTTTGCACAACCTCCTACGCCTATCCGCAAAGTCTTCCACACTTTCTCCCTCTTCCTGAATTGCATCCTGCAATCTAGTGTAAGAGTACTTTGCTGGTAGCTTTTCGCTAAACCTTTCCGTCAAGTGCTGCCTCAAGACTGCGTAAGGGCACTAGTCGTTCGCCAAGATTTCCCTTCCTTCTACATACTGCACGCTATTCCCTGTAATTTATCCTTGGTGATTAATGTCTTTTCTTCGTCTGGCCAATTACACATTTGGGCATAGGTGTCAATTTGAGAGAAATATTCATGAACTCTTCTTCCTCTACTATCCCCAGTCCAATGTTTAATTCCTGCTGCAAGAGTGATATTCTTCATGGATGATAGAGGGAAATATCGAGGGGTGCTTGATACTTCTACCTTAAGTCCCTGTATTTAATTTTGCAATTCTTGTAATACAGGGTCCATCGTTCTCTCCACTTAATTTTACTGTCTAAAAATAACCAATGAGAATTTCTAATTCCATAACGTGAACTACCGCCTATTTTCCGCGGCGTGTTGTAATGGTTATCAGCAGCTGTTGTTGCGGAGTAGGAAATCCTTCTCGGACCGATGCCCCCTGTCCGCGATAAAAAGTTACCTTTTATGTCAGGATCGTGAATACAGTAATTCAAAAAGTCAGTTAGCTCTATTTCAAAATCGTTGTATTCAGCGCCAGGGGGAATATGTCTAGCTACAACTCACGTTTCTACTGCAAAAATCACAATCCCGTCTTCGGATTGGTGGTTTTACACAAAATATGAGGGTACTGTAAGGCCCTTAGGTTTGCCCTCGAATGCTATTTACAATCTGGAATCGACCTCCAAATTTCTAAATCTGTCAGTCAGTTCTAGCATTTTATCTGGGGCAAACGTCGTATACTTTCTAAAACAAAGTCTTGTACCAATTTGATTGCGAAAGCCGATGAGTATCGTAGGGCTAAGGCGGGTGTGGAAGCTACCACATGAACTAATAAAATTGTAAATTTCTTTGTATTACCTGCTTTAAACACAAACAATTCATAGCTAAGTTTCACACCTTCCAGAGAGAATGTCTTACTACCTAACGCCTCCCGGCAGTAGCCGCGTCTGTCACAGTGACATTTTTTAAGAATAAAGTATTCGGAAACAGAGTCGAATCTTCGATCCGAAGATTCTAATCAAACCAAAGTTGCCACCAGTTGTTGTGACCAGAGACAACCACTGGCAGGGAAGCAATAACCAACTGAATATATTCTGCTTTAACTTGTAAAATAATGCAGTAATTGGTAACTTAAAGAAAAAAGGATACAATAAAGACCGAGGTCCTGCAGGCAGTCAGAGCGAAGCAGTACTCACCAATCAAGAGCATCAGTATCTTCATAATCTGAGCAGTAGAGCTTCTCCTAGTATCAGTCCGAATCACCAGTGGATTCATTCATTTACTAAAGACTTTGTGCAGTTTTATAGGACAAAATATGCGTTCACCAACGCCCTAAGACTAGGTTATGATTGGGTGAAAGTGGCGCACATTGTCTAAAATCGCTCGCGCCATTACCTTCCATGACATACTTCTGATTCACGCGTAACGCGTGTTGAAAAGGAGGATGTGGTAAGAACACATCCTCTTCCTTTCATGTTTCCATAGTTGATTACTCAGTGCTTGACATCATCTCCCAATCACACCAAAAATGCTGTAATCCAAGGGGTGACAGGGATGTACAGCACAACACCAAATTAATCCTAAACCGGAGCATAGCACTAGTCCACTTGAGGGCGAAAAGATAAGATTTTCAACTTATTCTCTTCGGAGTGAGTAGATGCGGCGTCATCTTCACCGACGCTGGATCCCAAGTCTCAGTGATTTCTGCCATCTTGTTTCATCTATTCCATGATCTTATAATCAGTTTGTATTCGAAGCACACGATGGGAAGCGTCCCTGCCCATGGTCACACTCTGATGCTGAGACGTACATCGGCAGCACAGGCGTAGAAAACTTCGGAGTTCGAGAAATCACCAACAAAGATACGGAGAAGCACATCCGCACCACGACTCCGCGACGATAGTGTAGTGAAGTGCGGCAGTTTTAATGTAAATTTTAATATTAAATACCGAAGTGTTTGTGCGTGGAGCTAATTGCTGCCATCACGTGAAGAGTCTACAAGCCGAATGGCTATTTAGGAGCAATTGCGCGGCGGAGACTCCTGAGAGTGTTTAATCAGCACATAGCATTCTTTCTTATCGAAGTCTCATGCCAATGTACGGACCACCACACGTAACGTTGACTCTTAAGTCGAGACTACTGGTTTATTAAGACACTATGATTGAGAAGTAAAACCAGAGTTAATGAAAATTAAGATTTGCATTGTAATTGTGTTTGTCCATATGTTCATTTATTGCTTTATGTATGCTATCGTATATTTTGATGCTCAACTGTAGTAATTTATATCTTATGTTGATTCATATTGTTTGAATCCAAGGGCTCTTATTAATTTATTTCGAGTCGTTCACCATTTAATAAAGACTTGGAATACCAAGCCTGATTTAAGCGGGGAGGGATATGTAATGAATGATTTACGTCCTTCATTTCATAGTTTTTTGCATTCTGTATATTTCTTTTCAGGAACAGTAGCAGTAGTACCTAGCAAGGAAATTTCCATTATGGAGTTATGTAGGAACGGTAATGAGCGATATGCAAACCGCCCTACTGAGCTTGGCTAGGATTTCCGGTCCGGCTAGAGCGAAACATCAGGTGATGTACTTCAACCGCTGGCCTGATTGGTTGTCCTCACCTTTGCCCATATATGGGAATTAGTAGCGATTCGGTTTTTCATTCGCTTACATAATTCCTAATCAGCAATTAGGAAATGTGGAAGCCGGTAAGAACCGAAGCTATTAAAAGTCTATAAATTGGGGAAAGATAATGCCACGGCATCTTTGCTTTGTGGAAATTGGTAGATTACGTCGCTGGAATATCATTTGTTTGGTTTAAGTTTTCCTTTGTGGCTTTTGTCTGTGTATTTTGGATTATCGACTTTGATTGGGATTACGTCTCTGCCATCGGATTTCAGTGAAAGTAACAACATTAATCACATCACTGTGGAGATTGGATCTATTTGATTGTGCTACATGATGTTCGAGCACTTCACCCTAACAGGTAGGTGGCAACGTGAATTTTAAAATTATGGGTGAAAACCTGTGTTTGATCCTATAGAAATTCCGAGATGGTCTAAATTGAAAGAGATCACAACCATTTTAATTTGAAACCAAGAGAATGGCATTTTCTAGTATATATCGCGCAGTATCGACATAGGTTCCGTATTAATATCCTCTGTGTAAACATTTCTGTGATAAAACTTGCTCTAATGGTTAGAAAAGGTTAATAGAAAACTTAACTGTGAGCAGTTAGTCTGGCCCCACACCACTACAGCACCAACGTACAGTCATGGGAACTGGAACGACTGAGAGTTATATCGCTACTGGTGGCAGCAAATCAGGCAGCCTCGCAACTACGCTACTATAACGAGGCAAAGTTTCCCTAACCTAAGCATAGGGGAATAACCCCAACCCAACTGGAGGTCAGCCCGCTCGTTACAATATTTACCCCAATATAAGACAATTATTTTCCCCGACTTCATCATCTTAAATATGCAAGATCACCTTATAATCATGCAAAAAGATATTAAAAAAGATAAAAACTTTCTGTATAGGTATTTTCGTGAATGTTGAAAATTTAGGGGGAGGGATATGGTATACCCTTAAATAAAGGAAAGGCCAACATCTTCTCCCACGCACTTATGCGTGTTACAGAGTTGTATTATAAATAATAGATTGTTACTCATCTGGATTAAAAATGACTAATATCACAACTGTTTAAACTTCCAAATATAAACTAATATAAACCTTACATCACAACATTGTGTTAATGACAACACGATTTTGTTCTTCTATTGTTCATTTTAGTGGAATCTGCCCATTTTTGCTCTCATAAGACTTTGACAGTAAATTATATTTTTGAGCATCCTGTCCCTTATTCTTGTTTCCTTTGTTTCAGTTGTCCCTACAGCTGCTTCCGTGATGGGAACTTAAAGAGCTCAAACGGCACTTTCTCCAAAGATGCCAAACCCCTGTCAAGGTACTTTAACATATACAGTAGTATTTTTAACCCTCACTTAAGCCTAACCCAGAGCTAATATAGAAAATCAATCTCCATTTGGGCAAGAAATTAAACGTTTCTTACTGCCATCCTTCCCAAGCAAGGGGCAGAGATCACAAAATTTCGGCAACACTTTTAATAGGACGATTCTATCCATTCTGACTCACAATGTAACAAAATCCTGCTCAATATATAACCAAGATAACAAATCTGATGGAGATGGTGAAACATCCCACAGGACTAAGACCTTTAAATTAGTGCAAAGGTTTCCACACCACAAGAGCCTTCAACGAAGTTGCACTTTGCTCGGTGCTTTATCTTTTCTCACTGTGGTGGTGGCCCCCCCCCCCCCCCAAAAGGAGGCCTCTGATCCACAGCTCACAACTGCAACTCCAGCCATGTGGGCGACCCCGGCCAGGCGGGGGAGCCACGCAGGACCGGCGACCGACACGAGGCCAGCTAGCCACACAAGACCGGCAAGTAAGGCAAGCCCAGCGTGCCACGCACGGCTGCCGGCCAGGCCAGGGGCCAAGCAGACCAGGCAGACAAGCAGGTCAAGGGGCAAGCCAGGCCAGGCGGATTGGCCACGCGAGGCGAGCAAACAGCGCGAGGGAGTCGGTCCACGGTCTCCTATTCTTTATATTCGGAGAAAGACTTGCCGCGGCCAGGTTCCGGCTATCCGCCACCCGCACACGTGTCCGGTTGCCACTCAGGCCCCGAGTAGGTTAGGGTTTATTCATAGGAGTTATACTTACAAAAATCGCACTTCCTAGCCTGTAACCAGCACCCCTATAAAGCACAAGTTAGTTTTCTTCTTAAGAAACAGGTTTTAATTACTCATTACATAACAAACCCGCAGTAACCTAAGTCGTACATAGACAGCACACACACGTTGGGACAAAAAGAGCGCGGCCCACCATCAGTCGCGTTCGAGGGGAAGGCCGCAGCTCCCTGCACCACACGGCAGCGAGAGGAAACACGGCCATGTAGGAGGGGAGTGCGAGAGTGGTGCAGCGCCAAGAACGACAGATAGTGCAAACGCTACCTAATTGCCGGCGCGGGAATGAGTGGTACAGCGCGATGTAAATTGTCCCACACTGGAAATCAGAGCCGCGGTTTGCAAGCGTCAGCTCACACTGACTGCCCAAGGCTTCTTGCAATATTCTTATAACTATCATTAATTTTATAAGAAACAATCAGCTCGATAACCGAAACTGCGAACGAAACACAACAAACCAACCTACCTCCATCCTCCGTCACACAACGGACTTCCACTTCCATCTTCCCATCATCGTAGCGGTTTTTCATTTGCTACAGACAGCCGTCACCTTAGCGCTGAATGGTTGACGTAAATTTAATCATACAATCTTTCTTCCAAAAAACAATACCCTTGTAAGTAAATAGTTTGTAGACAGGTTTCAGACTCCGATAATTCAACATAGACGTAACTTCATTTACATAAAATCTTTTCAAGTCCGCACATTAGTTGGCTGCCGTATATTTCCAGCACGACACTCTGGGAAACTCTAATCCGTGCCGTTGGAAGCCCTGATGCTAGATAATCTGTGGCGCCGATTTTTGTTGCATAATAGTCCGTGCAAAATTTGTGCTGTGGGATTTGTCTCAGTATTAAAATCTGAATTAAGGAACATGAGGAAAATCACGGCAGTACAGTATTTGTAGTAAAGACGTGTTTTTTAATGAAAATTCCCGGTCACATAACATACACAATGTAAACTATGGCTTTCTACTCTTGCTTTTATGCGAAGTGTTAAATAACATTTTTATATGAAAGGCGATATGTGCATCTCGTATAGTGTGAACAGTTTTTGCAGTATAGGTTATATGCCATTGGTGACTGTCATGGATGACATTAATATGCCTAGTTGTAAAACAAGTCTTTACGTTACATGAAGTCCTTACTGGATGTCATATATTTTCTATGGCTGTTCGTTATATGATATGTGAGAGTTACGTTCTCGATGGTTTTCCTAAGAAGGCGGGATCCTTCTGGGGTGGGAGACTGTTGCCTTGTAGGTAGTGACGGACATTTCCATTCGCCTCTGAATGTGGGGTAACTCTCTCTCCAAATTATCAGGAACCAGCTACCAGAGCACCTGATTTTGTGGCATGTATTCTGCACTTCCCCATTATGCATTATGTTTGTGCAAGGCATAGTGCTGTGGGTGAGATCAGAAGCCATCACTTCATTTTCAAGGCTCTAGGAAATGTCCAGACACTTGCAAAACTACTGTCATTCATTACTAAGTGCAGATTACTTTAATACATTTTACATTACATCTGGTATGAATTCGTTCATTTCTTCACTTTCAGTATGTTTTATCCAAACACTTGTGACCACAGAAACAAGGAACAATTTTACCAGGAGGACCATCATGCTTGTCAGGTGGGTGTTCTAACTTCTTTTACTGCAGTTTAAATACAAATGCAAGGTTAGCCTGGAAAATGTTTAATGCTTGACAGTAACTCAGTAGGGAGCCCCGACCAAATATATGCATGTATGTAACCGGCTTCAATTATTCTCTGAATATAATCACTTTCGTACTCACATACTTCCTACTGCAATCACAAACATGTATCCCCCCTTTCCCCCGAAGAAAAAAAGACAAAACTGATAGGTTTGTTACGTACTTATCAAGATTGTTAGTTTCAGTGATATAAATCCATCTAATAGAAGCGCTGAGCACAAATTCGTTTGGAAGATGGGGTATTACAAGGTATGTGTATATATTGTATGTTGTACAGAAATACAAACAATTGTTCAATGATGATCCTGGGCGGCAGAGTCCAAAGGGTGGCAAACACAATAAGCATATTAAAATAAATTATCTGATTTTATGCACTTAGATGATTTTAAGTTGTTGAGAAATATTGAAGTATGTTGAATAACTTGTGTTTTTTTTTAAGTTCATAATTTGTCCCATGGGCAGCCATTGTTATAGCTCACCCAGGCATTAAAAAGCCTATCGGCGCCACTCCAGTCATGACACATTAATAAATAATGTATGGGAGCTTCTCACGTGCAAGACAAAAGACCATTTCTTCCCTTACAAAACCCACATGGTATTTTCTAAGGCATCTTTTACATTCCTTAAGACGTATATCTACACCAATCTGCAACAAAGCTCTTTGAGCCAGAGCATGATACAAAAGTTTCAACAGTGTTCCAGTGTATGTAAATTGCTACTGTGCTAAACGCCTTCCCTTCCAAGAAGACAATATTCTTTCTTAAGTATATTTGTTTCACCACTAGCAAACGTGAAAAGATAAGTAAAGCTGCTGCTCTATAAATGAATGATGCCATGAAGCAGTACAGGTGATGTGCAGTGTCACATATTCCAGACTTGAGCACTAGATGGCAGTAAATCGATGAGTGTTCAAATCCTTGCTCCAGTTCATTACGCCAGTGGAACAAGCTGTAGCACTACATACGGGTTGGAAGCTGAGTGGTCATCATGGATGGTCTGCACTTGGTAGAATTGAGAGCAATCCTGATCATGCAACCTGTAGAGTGTTGTTTACAGATCTCACTTACATCTGCTCATTATTACTTTTAAACAACCTATAGGCCAGTGGTGAATCTCAAGACGTCAGTGGTCACTCACAGTTGAGACGTCCCACACATTTTATGGAATGCGGCAGCCCATGACCATCTTCACAACAATACAAGATGAGGAAGTACAGCACAATAAATGTGGCCAGCCCTCACAAATTATCATAGCACACTCATGACGGAGTGCAGTTGGGTTTACTGCATTCCTAACATGGGCAGAAGATTGAACTGAACAGTGACCTGTATGCTACAACAGACTTACCCCAGGGAAAAAGTTCCTGGTCCTCTTCATTGGCTAGGAGGCTGGTCAGGGCCCTCAGCCAGTCTCAAGTGATGGTGGAAACTGCAACAGTTGCCTCTATCAGGAATCAAAGAAGTCATGCAATCACATCTTATAATCAAACCCCACACATGATACTCCTAACTATTCACATTCTGCACAAGCTACACCTACCCAGCACTCATAAACGAGCCCTAAATCACCCAGCCCACACACCTTCACTAATACACCAACTCAGCTACCCACTTCATATGGCAGATCCGTGTGTGTGTGAGCACCTGACATACTTTTAAATTCCTTTACATTTTCATTGTTTCAGATCTCCTGTTAGTTATGTCAACTGTAACATCTCCTGATTGTGTCAAGACAAACAGAACTTCATTCTTCCATACTATCCTTACACAGAACTATTCAAGAAATTTGATATCTTTCCACTCTGCCACTGCACAGCTATTCTCATTAGTGTCTTTCTTTGTAGACAACGTGGGAAAATTTCAACGTGACCTCTATGTGCCAAATTGTAACTTCAGCAGATAACAGAAAAATGCAGCAACCAAGTCTAACTCTGCCAAGCAACATTACAATCTTCCGATGGTAGGAGCGCAAATGTATTTTCACACCCCTGCATGGAGTTGCTTCTTCACACCACCTCTACACACTGGCAGGGCTAGTTTACCTAACTTTGTTTCTGTTTTCTTGCATCAGGTATATGTAATCACCATTTAGTAAACGCTTTCATACAGAGCTGCAACTTAAGTGAAACAAACTGTTCAAACTCAATGGTGAGAGCTGGGATTGACCTTGATCAGTTACCTTAACCATCCTCACGTTACAAGAATTTACAGAAATTTTCCACCTTGCTAATTTCTATCACCAAAATTAAAAATGTGAGGTATTTCTTCTCTTTCATGTCAGGTAAGTAGGGTCAAAAAAAGGCCACTTCTGTCATCATTCACAGGTACTAAAATAAAAGCAATGTATGACAACTGATTATGGAAAGGTATTGACTATTGTACTTGACACACAGAGACAGGAAGGTGCATTCAGAATGTTGGAACTAAGACAAAGTGCTGCACATTATATGGCAAGGGTTAGTAATATTTGCTCACAGTAATTTCAACCCTCAAGGAAGAGACAGCAGGTCATACCAAAAAGTCAGTTATGTTTAATGACAAATTGCAACATGACTTTGACTCTGACATTGCCTCGTAGCGGCTCCTTTGGTATTTCTGATTTTGTCAGACTTGACTCTGATTCTGTTTTCAGCACCACTATCACTCACTGGCTGCTGAGTTTTCACTATCTAACAGCACTACTCACTTGGTGCAGAGTCTCTAAATACTGCTACAGTTAATTTTACTTCATAATATCTGGACAGATTATCAACAGATATTCATTTATTTACTTATTTATTGACTAAGAAAACCCTGTTCACTTTTCTACAAGAAGCTGTTATTAGAGACACTAACAACACAAAGTGGTCATGTGGACAGTGTTTGTTTGACAGTTGTGTTATTTAATCATGCTGACAGTTGCTATGATTACACAGCATTACTGACAGATGAAGAAGTATGGTGCAGTTGTGGAATAACAACGAACTCCATGGAGCAGAGGCCTTCTTGAGAAGCTAACAGTTCCTCAGCTAGTCAAGAAATTCCCCGCATTTTATGGAACCTGGAGGTTCATTACCGAATTCAAAAGAGCCCGCCACCTGTCCCTATCCTGAGCCAGCTCAATCCAGTCCATGCCCACATCCCACTTCTTGAAGATTCATTTTAATATTATCCTCTCATCTATGTCTGGGTCTCCCAAGCGGTCGCCTTTCCTCAGGTCCCCCACCAAAATCTTGTATGCACCTCTCTTTCCCACCCATACGTGCTACATGCCCCGCCCATCTCATTTTTCTCGATTTGATTACCTGAGTAATATTTGGTGATGAGTACAGATCATTAAGTTCCTCATTATGTAGTCTTTTCCACCCCCCTGTCGCCTCGTCCCCCTTAGGCCCAAATATCCTCCTCGGCACCCTATTATTGCACACCGTCAGTCTTTGTTCCTCCCTCAGTGTCAGAGACCAAGTTTCACACCCATACAGAACAACAGGTAAAACTACAGCTCTGTATACCCCAATCTTTGTGTTTTTCGATACCAACCTGGAAGACAAAAGATTCTGCACCAAATGATAGCAAGCATTTGATGACTTCAGTCTGCTCTTAATTTCTTCATGAATGGAGTTTCGACTGGTTAGGGTTGTTCCCAAATATTTGAATTCTTCCACCCTTTCAAGAATTAACTATCTATGTTTACGTTGGATTTTGTCCTGCATTGTGATTTCGAGACATGACCATGTACTTAGGTTTCTCAGCATTTACTTCTAGACCAATCTCCTTACTAGCAATCACTAAATCTTCTGCGTTTTTCTTTATGGTATGTATGCTTACACTCAATATATCATCATCAGCATAAACCAG
This sequence comes from Coptotermes formosanus, assembly GCA_013340265.1. NCBI lineage: Eukaryota > Metazoa > Arthropoda > Insecta > Blattodea > Rhinotermitidae > Coptotermes > Coptotermes formosanus. The sequence goes on from BLKM01001502.1 coordinate 31,033, forward strand.
AAACTGATGTGTACCATTCAATTTCAAGCCCTCCTGGTTTGCCTGACCCTCCTAATGGCATATCCTAAAGCAAAGTTGAAAAGCAATGGTGAAAGAGCATCTCCCTGTTTCAAGCCATTCTTAATAGGAAACATGTCAGACAGATGTTTGCCTACCCGAACTCTGCTATATGTTTCATGTAGACACATTTTGATTAACCTTACTAGTTTCATGGGGATACCAAACTCAGTGAGAATATTATACAAGACCTCCCTCCTAACTGAATCATAGGCTTTCTTGAAGTATGTAAATAGCCGATGCACTGCCTCATTGTTTTCCCATTTTTTCTCAAGTCTTTGATGAATGCTGAATATATGATCAGTAGTTGACCTGTTACGTCGAAATGCACACTGATGATCCCCAATAACTTCCTCTGCATATGGAGTTAACCTTGACAAAGCAATGTTGGATAGAATTTTGTATGTAGTTGACAAAAGTGATATGCCTCGATAATTACTACAGTCTGTTTTATCACCATTTGAATAAATAGGCACAATGACTGACTCCTTCCATTACTCAGGCAATTCCTCCTTATTCCAAATAGAAATAATAAGTTTATGGATCTCAGACCGAATTATCCTACCCCCTGCTTTAATCAATTCTGCTGGAATCTGATCATTACCTGGTGATTTGTGTCTTTTTAGCTTTTCGATAGCCATCTCAACCTCAAAGACACTGGGCTCAGGCACTAATGGTGTGGGTTACTGTATGCTGCTACTGTGAAATCACAACAACAGTAAACANGACTACCGCTTTACTGCGCGGAAAGGGCCGTTTTGCATTTGTGGGGATGTTCCCACAATGGCTTTGCCGTATGTGCTTCAGTCTGCCTAACATCATTAACCCCGTGTATATTCAACAGCTGGGAGAAATGATTCCTCCACCTAGCCAGAATACTGTGTGAGTCTGCAACCAGGTCACCCTTCTCATCCTTTACTACATTAGTTCTAGGCTGGTACCCCCTCTTAAAGTCATTGATACCCCTATACAAGTCTCTGATATTCTTGTGCTTACTGTTTGTTTCAAGTTAATTAATTTTAGCTTTCAGATATTCCTTATTTTTATTCCTGAAATGTCTACTAGCTTCACGTCTTATTTTGTGCAGATTATCTTCATTACTTTGGTTTGGATTCTGTAACCACTGAATTTTAGCCTGCTTCCTTTTATCTAAAAATTGTACACATTTTGCACCAAACCATGGTTTATGCTGCTTCCGTTCATACAGACCTGGACTCCCTTGAGCTGAGATTTAATATTCTCTTTAATGTTTTCCCAAGCCCTATTTATGTCCTCACTAACATTTAAGTTTTTCAAAGCTGCAAACCTGTTTGAGATCTTAAGCTAATACTGTTTCCTAACCTCTAGTTCACTTAGCTTCTTGAGATTAAATATCTCTGCATCAAACGTCTGTGCTGCTTTTTACTTACTGCCAGTCTTTCCCTAACTTTTGCAATCACTAGCTAGTGATCAGTATCACAGTCAGCTCCCCTGAAAGATCGCACATCGAGTATACTCGAATGCCATCTCCTATCTATCAATATGCGATCGATCTGATTGTGAGTCTTCCCATCAGGAGAGGTTCAGATGTATTTATGAATGTTTTGGTGCGGGAACATCGTGCTCTTAACAACTAGATTCTTTGATGTGGCAAAGTTTACTACTCTAACATCATTATCATTACTATCCTAATGTAAACTCTCATTCCCAATTGTCAGTTTGAAACTATCCTCGCTCCCACTTTTGCATTAAAATATCCTAACAGAATATTCATATGGTACTTAGGACAATGATAAAAAAAACCCTTCTAATTCCTCATAGAAACTGTCCTTTGAATCATCACCTTTCTCTTCTGTTGGTGCATGTGCATTCAGAACAATGATATTACACCAGCGGCCTCTCAGCACTATGTATGACATCCTATCACTAACAGACTCAACTCTCTTGGTTGCTGATACTATTCTCTGGTGTCCAAAAATCTTGTTCCCAATTCATGATTTTCCTGCCCTTTGCCATAGAGAAAAGTATACTCCCCCGCTCTTATAGTCCCTTCTTTGTCCCACATAACCTCCTGTACATCCACTAAATCTAATTTATACTTAGCTAATTCCCTGGCCACTGTTATAAGTGACCCTGACCTCTAGAGGCTCCTCACATTCCATGTACCAAAACTCATGTCCCTTTTCCGTAACTGGGGCCATACCAAAGAATTGGTCCAGGTTCGAGGCTTTGAAGGCTGTTTCGTAACATAATAATTTTTTACGGTGAGGAATTTTTAGCACCTAGCCCAACCCCCAAGCTGGAGGACCAGCCCTTGTCGACTGTCCACAACTGCTTATACAATGTATTCGCAGGTACCCTCCATAACTGGAGGCCATTCCTCCATCCGCAACCTGAGGATGCTTCATGCCGTGGTGATAGGGACCCACTTAGCATGGAGTTGTGGAATGATACAGGAGAAAACTTGTCACAGTGCCACTCCGTCCACAACAAAGCCCAAGGAAACTGGCCTGGAACTGACCTGCTTCTGTGCAGACTGCTCAGTGATGCCCTGATGTTCTGCACACTATAGAAGATTTGGGATCTAACAACAGCTGAGAACAGGCAATAGGAGAAGTGATCCATCCGTAAGATGAGTGAGTTCATATATGTGAACACTGGCTCACCAACTAAAACAGGTATTAATTGGCACATTTCACGTATGCAGAAATTTGCAAACTGTCTCTTTGTCTACTGAGGGATTGAATCCTAACTGTGTAAATGTTGGTGGAAGAGTGCTTTATAATACGAATATGACAGGGCATCTGAAAGTATATGGCAGAAAAAGAAACACGCAGGCACTTATTAATGCCCATTGAACTGAATCACTTTCCAATCAACTTAAATTCACTGATCAGAGTGACAATATGGTAAGAAATGTGCTAAATTTAATTACATCAGTGTTGGCAGTATTAAACCCCCTCTACAAATCAACTTCCATTAATTGTGGTAGTGAAAGTTTTAAGAAGAAATAGTGGTGACCTAAATTCCAGACAATGTTAATACACAAGACACATCTCCTTTCTATAAAACAAGCCTTGGCAATATCAGGGGACAGGAATCACCTTTTCAGACTTGACCATTAATTGATTTCATGCACCAACTGAAACTAATAATTAGTAGAATTACAGATCGAAATCCAAGGAGTTCTTTTTATAAAATTTGAAAAGGAGCGCTATAAAATGTATGTCATGCAAATATTAAAAAAATGTGCAATAAAGTGTCTCAAAATATGGTAACTTTCATGGGGGAATCCAATGCAAGAGTTTCTGGTAACTTACAAGCTTGCTTTCTATAAACACTTTAACACTTGCACTATGTAATTATTTCAGGCTCATTTCCACACCACTGTCAATTGTCCACCAAAAAATGAAAATGAATGCACACTTTTCAGTTCAAAATATTGTTTTGCTCAGGGTTCATCACAATGGTTGATTCATTACAACCTTGTTTACTCTAACACTGTCCACTGTCTGAAGCATTCCAAATGTACAAGATGTTTATTGAAGTTTATTGAAGTTCTGTGTTGTGTCACTCTCATAATTAATTCACAATTTCAAATACTATAAATTTGCCAATAAAATAATGACAGTGTTTTTGCACATTTTTAACAGACACTGTGTAAACCCATCCATGTCCACTGCATGATCTGGTGACGATATCACAACATTCCATCAGCACAGACCTCCACAGTATTATGCTCACAGTATGCATCTCATTTCACCTGTCACCATCATGTGCATTCGCCTTGTAGCACTACTAATGAATCACAGAATGAATCACATACCTGTAAATGCACCCACAGTTCAGCTGTATGCACTGCACAACCTTGCAACATGTTACACAGTGTCCCACTGCAGACCCTAACAGTGTTACTTATGTGAGCCATCCCACTCCTAGTGTTCACACATTACTACTTACAGTCCTTTAAAATGAAGGCTTCCTTAATGAAAGACATGTCTACCAGCATACACTGTCCCACATATCATGAGAGGCCACCACGTGTTGCATAAACATGCATCTACAGTATCAATATCATTTCATCTGATAACTATCAGTTACCACCTCCTGTTGGCTCACTTATCATATCACTCTGTATATTACCAAAAAAACAGGCACTGCAACATTGCCAGATGTGAGTACCTCACAGCAATGCTGCTGAAGATGCAAGTACTCTACGGTGTCAGGCGAGTAGTTCCCAACATTTTAAAAGATGTAGGAACAGGGGAAGGCACTGTGATCTTTCATAACAATGGAAACTACTCACCCACCAAGAGTGTCACATCCCAGAACACTTGCATCTTTGCACAATGTCACACACTCAGAAGATAACAAGAACTCCATTATATTTTGTGCTGCATCCCTTTTCACACCATGTTCTTGCCTAATTCTTGAATAACAAGCCCACACTAAACAGTCAGACTAGGACATCACACTGCAAAAAGCACAACAGTCACATTTATATGTTTGCATTCCCTGGGTCTTCTTATGAGTGGTAACATTCAATTATATACACATGAAGGAGCATTTGGAACTCTCAGAAATGACTCAGGCAGCAACAGATGCTGGCAACACTGGCAACGGTACTTGCATCGCGATGAGCTCACTGTGTAACGTGTCCCAGCTGTACAGACTTAAATTCTGATATGTTTATATGAATGTAAGCTTACAGTATTCATTCACACAGTGTATCATAATACTGAAGGTTACTGGCTGACAAACATCAGGGTCCACCAAAAGTGAAAAACTACCAGATACAGTGTTGGGTTGACATGGGGCCATTATTTCATGTGACAAATACCCTTGCCACTTCCTGTCAGTTCGTATTAATGTAGCCCAGCCAGCTGATTGCCCACATGCATGATGGAGTAGCAGTGGAAAGTGACAAATCATAGTTATTAGATAAAATAAGGACACTGTGGAAGAGAGTACTAACTCCTACAAAGCAGCACAGATAGTGAATCCATTGGGTCTGAATAAAAAACTTTTTAAAATCAAGTGCTGCATAAAGAAAGATCAGGGTCCATTAAAACCTTCTGGTATGCTGTGTTCTTACTGTAAACAAATATGACATGGTAATATTCCATCAACTTTCTCATATTATGCTCTGTACCCAGATTCCAATATTTAGTACTCGTCTGGCAGCACTGTCACTCTGCCTTTATGATGCCCTGAATACAAAAGAAAAATCACCAACTGTGTGCCATACAGAATGTTACACAGAGGGCTGTCTCTTTTTTTTAAATTAAGGACACCCATGTCATGTCTTTATCCAAAATTTTCAAAGTGGCGAATAAAATACAGCAACTTCTGACCTTTGTTCACTTCTTCACATGCTGACATGATGCTTTTCATAAGAGGACGGAGGCCACACCTAAAGACTCCAATCTTGCTAAAGTGGAAACACACAATGTCACTGGCAGACTGCCCTGCATGTAGCTAATGGAAACAACTTCTCACAGAGCTTGTGTATAACATAAAATGTTGAAATTATTCAAATAATAATCCATTGTGAACAACTGAACCATCACAATTAATTCATCCTCTTATTCAAGTACCCTGCCTTGAGCATAACTCATGAAGGCTACTCTCCTGTGGCCTACATTTATAGTTCTACAGATCTATTACTACAGCACAGTAGGTACAGTGCTCTGGGCCAGACAACAAGCAGTTTGAATCCTGGCAGAGGCAAGAGATTTTTCTGCTCTCCAAAACATACAAGGCTGACTCGGGCCCATCCAACTGCATATTCAAAGAGTACCAGGAGTTCCTTCCCAGGGGTAAAGTGGGCGGGCAGTGTGTGAGGCTGACCACTCACATCAATTTCGGGCTGAGGTTAGGAATGAGTGAAACTACACCACCACCGCTGATGCTGCTGGTGCTTTTTTTTTTACATTGCTTTATTTCTGTTCTTCTTACATTGTCAGACGTAACCTCAAGCATCTGTACTGTTATCATGTTTTTAAAAGTTAACATAGACACAGTACTTCCGTTAAAAAGTGTAGTGTAATGTAGTGCCTCCTCACAGATTTTCGCCAGTGCGGGTTGGATAGATTTGGGGAAGATGTACTACTGGTAGTGGTCGAGGGGGCAGTAACTGGATCCACGTTAACCCGCAGGCTGCCACCAACCGATTTATTATCTCAGAGCAGAAATCGGTACCTGCCGTACGTATGTGGCACAATTCCCCCGTGTGTCAAGTCTAGTGAGATAGCTGGCGGAAATAAACTGCACTCTAGTCACTTTGAATGCTATCCCTCTGCTTGCGTGAGGAATTCGCTACTGTGCAGGATGTAGTACAGATTTCTCAAAATTTCAATAAAATGGTGTATAACATCTACAAAGGAAACACTGTACAAAAATTAAGTATCTTACAGGATTAACAATTTAAAGTTTATGCCAGAAGTTAATTGCTCGCCCCCTTTTTGTACTAAAAATTCGTTAAGCCGCGTTGGACGCATATTTCGAATTTCTAATTAAATCGCCCAAATGTTAATACCCAAAGGTGTTCCGTTCTAGTAACATAGTTACCCAGAATATGTATAAATTCAACACTGCTACATACCTTGAAAATTCAGCCAAAGACTGCAATATCTCATGTCTTGAAGGCGCCTTAGCAGGAGCCCGAATGTCTTGCCGAAAATTATGGTATTTGAATCATGGCGTTTTCCTCGCGGCACTCTCTTAAATAGAGAGCACAGGTATGCCTGGAATCGCAGCGTCTGGCACACTTGTGAGAGCGGCGACCCGTGGTCAGTAACCGCCGTTCGCAGCTAATTTACCTTATGTGACAGTTTTACTAATCAGTAAGTGAATGTATCGCAATGTTCCAAGTATAAAACATAAAATACCGAAGATACGAAAATGCTTTACAAAAATCGAAAAGGGCCCTTACACATTCATTACACTTGACTAGCTGAGGAACTCTTAGCTTCTGAAGAACTCTCCTTTATGCAGTTAGTAATGTTTTATCTCCCACTGGTAATTTTTTATGTTTCTGGTCTATTTTATGTACACTTTCCATGTAGAATTCATTAGTGTTTCACTGTGAACTAGTCTATAAACAAAGAAATGAAGAAAGCCAACTGCTAATTGTGCGACGGAACATTTAGACAAGTCAAAGTGATCAGCGCTGTGTTAATTAGTGAAAGCGTCGCGCATGTTACTAGCCATGAACCGCCGTGTTACCCTGGCATCCAGTCTCTAAAACATGTGGGCTGTCACTGCCCCCTTAACGCAGAGACTCGCGCTCAATCTCAGGGCATTGCATGTGCGATTTGAGGTCGAAAAAGTGGTAATGGAACAGAGTTTTTCCCAATGCTTCGATCCCCCCCCCGTCAGAATCATTCCACCAGTATTTCGAAATCATTGAACTAACACAGAGGGTATGTAGCCTTAGCAATTGACAGCGCCCTTAAATGAAGTTCGTCTCGAGGTGCTGTACTCCGGAAGGAAAGATGCGATATTCACCAGCTCCTCCTCTATCGAATGTGACAATAACAATTCCGAAAAATGTTTTTCGTAGCATAGCTACGCTGTACGCCAGTTTTTAGCGTAGAGACAGAACGACTTATAACGGTCCTCTACATGATATGTACAGTATATGTAGCTATTTAGGCACAGAACTCCCATCAGAAACAAAACCTCACAACTCAAAACATAGCCCGAACAGGAAATGTGTTACAGGAGAGTACCCACCCCCAATTCAAAACCCGTGTTTAAAAATTACTGGACCTTGACGCTGCATAGAATCGTGTGTGGAAACAATGTTCTGAGAACAATAATCCAAATGCGTTTCAAAAATAAAACAGACTTCCATGTCTATCAGTAAAGGCAGACCGAAACTGTTATAAAAACAGTAGCCTTACTCCAAAAGGTGCGTTACAGTTTTGGTGGATATGCTGTCAGGAAGTAAGTTATGAAACGGTTCAAAATACAGGTTACCACATACATACACAGCATGATGTTGCTGGTGGGTGTCACGGTGATTCGGTTTTGAAAAGACAGTAAACCTGCGTCTTGGAAGGGTATTTAAAATAGCCTACAGTCTTTGTGTCGCCAAAAAACTATGTATAGCACAGTTAGACCCTGTTTTACGCCCTGTGTTCCTCAGAAAACGTGCGTAAATGAAAAAAGCCGTAAATGAAGCATGATATTCCCACAAGAAATGATAGTATAAGTGGGGGTTATGGGAAATCATACCAATGGCAGCGTCTTCGTGTACAGCATATGTAATGTACTTTATTATTATTATTATTATTATCATCATCATCATCATCATCGTGTCAGCGATGACAATAATAAAGAAGGAAACGTTTAACATTCACGTCCAGCCTTTGTACATTTAAACAACTTACGTACACTCACGTTAGGTGCTGGGTAATTTCACCAGTTCTGTCAGCAAGTGTCCGCACAGTACTCGTGGCCATAGCAAAGTAGTCACCTTTTTCATACCTATTTGTTACTTCTAATTTCTCTTTAATACCCTTTGCCTTTTGCTGTTTTTTCTTTCCTTTGGGCTTCACTAGGGAATGTAGATTTATGTTTCTCGCTCATTTTGGTACGAAAATAACAGACAGTGTTAAATAGGGACAGTTGAACACACACACACACACACACACCACAGGTCAATGTGAACTGAACAACGAGTGCACGGTGACTAAAGCAGTTTACAGTGAGGGCACTGCCCACATCCTTGCTCCATGCCGTGAGTTTCGTATTCTCAGCAGCATATTGGGAAATTTCGCTGTTTGCTCTGAGAATCATACAAAACACACATATAAATTGCACACAAAGACTCACCTGCATCGCGCAGTAAACACACTCCATTTCGATTATAAACAAGTCTGTTAATTCAGTCCACGCCCTCCCAGCCTACTTCCTTAAAATCAATTTCAATATTATCCTTCCACTTACATTCCTACGCCTTCCAACTGATCCCTTGCCATCAGGTTTTCCTATCATAGCCCTGCACGCTACATACCCCGCCCACCCCATCCTCCACGACACCATCACCCAAATAACGTCTGGTGACATGTAGAAACCGTGCAGCTCCTCATTACGCAATTTTCTGCCGCCTCCTGCCACGTCCCTCTTAGGCCTACATATATTCCACAGCAGCCTATTCTCGAACACCCTCATCCTCCGTTCTTTCCTTAGTATTAGCAAGAGTTTCACGACCATATAAGAGGACAAAATGGTCATTATATTATAACCTCGACGAAGCACGGCACAGAATACAAATAATAATTTCGTGTGTAATATACTATAACCCACCCAGTGAAAAAGAAAACATGGCAGATGGAAGGGAGAACTACCAAAAAGATTTGGCAGGTGTAGAAAAAATACCCTGTAAGTGTACAGCAATGCAGTGCTGTTACAGAAACGCCTATAAAATGAATCACGAAGTTTACCGATTCTACAAGTACGAAGATCATTGTATAAATCGCAGTTAGCTTGCTGCATCGTTGGCATGTGGGTTTAAAACGATAATCAGAAACTACAACCCACCCCACTAATTTGCTGTCGTTATAATGTTGCGTGCTGTCTACAGCAGGACTAATTTCGATATTGTGGAGATACTGGGGAAAGAAATCATATTTCCCTCCCTGTATACCGATCAACTGCAATATGGCAACACACGTTGCGTGTATTTAATGTAACATTCCGTAAAACTGCATAAATTATTAACATATTCGGGTAATATCGTCTGCGTAAAACATAAATGCAGTATTTATAAGACATAAAGGAATTCCTTTCAATGTAACAAAGAAAACGAGAGCAATTATTCTAATACCGTATGGACAAAGTACGATTATACTGAATGTATTACAGTTTTCGGGGGTATTATAATATTCGAAAATTACTTTAAAAATGCAGAGGTTATACCCCTCGGGAAGGAGGCACAGCAGCCACATTATAACAGGATGGGTGGGTCCCACAGGCAACCTCGATGCAATGGTGAACAGAAAAGAATGTCCAGCCTGTGACCAGTCACTTTAACGAATTAGCCTGGGTCATGTATTTGGAAAGAAGGGTGGGGGCGGGAGTTTTTGAGGCTATGGTAGGCGTACTGACTATTAAGTTGACGTAATAGTCCGTGTTGAGAAGCTCACAGTCTACAGCTCAAGAATTTTTTTTTGCATTTTTTTATTATCATTACAACATTACTGCTGACAACTTATTTGGCCCACGGTTTATTTACCTTCTTCTTTTTCTACTCCTTTCTTCATTAAAGTGCTCATTTACAGAAAGACTACTCAGTGCAGCAACAAGTACCTTAACACACAGAACGCGTTCCTCATCAACGCGGTGTATGCAGAAGTAGACTTCATGTATCATACAAAAGCCGACAAAGCACAGTAACTGTAAAGCCTGTTCTTTCCTTACAGTTCAGCCTTGCCTAACATATTGTTGACGGCCTCACCCACTCAGTACGAATTTTTGGACTTCAGACAATGGCTTACAGTAGCGACTCTCGTTAATGGGCTTTAAGAGTTGTGTGTGCAACGGCATTTAAACAGACATAAGTATAAATTGCCGATAAAGGCATAACTGAGTATTCTGGCCTTTTTGGGCTGTTCTTGGACTGCTAGATCGTAAGAAACGTCTTGAGTCACTCGCCCAAAGGACACGGCGTCAGACCTCAGAGGACTTGAACCCTGAAAAACGCCTCTGCGAGACCTTAACTCTAACAACGACAGAATAACTCCATGATCTACCATTTTATTTAAATTGTTTAACTATTCTGATTAGACAACACTTCGCTCTTTTCGTGCTACGAATGACATCTCTCACACAAATCACACGTTACTTCTGAAAAAGCTTGGTGTTACGTGTTCCTTACTCTGTTCCGTACATGTGCATGGTTTCTCAGCCCTGCATTTACTGTACTAGCACGACGTTTTAATTCTACAGACGTGGCCGTTCAACGTCCTTTCGGTAATCACGTCAGATGACAAAATAAAACAAAACTAGTTTTTTAAAAGCCATGTCCACCGTGCAGAGCATGCAACAAGTTTAACAACTCCAGTAAAAAATGTGATCTGCGTTCTTTTCGGATATTACGTAACACCATGTGGTAATTGTTTACCGACGTTTCCGGACAATGTATCGGTCCCATCTTCAAGGGTCAAGAGTCCTAGACGTAAAGAAGGCCAGTTATCTGTACCGCAGATTCTAAACGGAAGATGCCAAAAGAACGCGGATAACATCAACATCGCGGCGGAAGCCTGAAATTAAGGCCAGAAAGAAAATATTTTGTCATCTTTTCACTGACAATTAAACAGTCACGTCCTCCACAGTGCAAGATATTTTTCGTGTACTGAAAGTCAGCACAGTCAGCCAAGCGTGTGGGCCTATGCAACCATTAAAATACTGTCGCGCAGCGTTACGCACAAATGATTAACATTTCCTGGAAAAGAAGGTCTTAAAGAATGACCACATGGGCTCGTAATTTTACAGCCAATGACCCATGCTAGAACAAATTACGCAAGTAACTGTCAGCTGCCCGAATTAGATTAGCCAAAAATTATAACGAATATGTCTACAACAAAGCCGATCCGAAGCCATCAAGTCCTTTTTCACTTAAATCTGAAGGGTCAGACGTAGCTACGTTCACAACATCCGTGCTGTTGCTCTACAGACACACAGCAGCATACGCATGGTTAGCTCCGTATTGCAGCAAGCCTTCAGAGCACGGAACAAATTATGTTGCTAAAATACAGGGTCCCACTTCTGCGAAAAAATATCGTTCGTCAGTTAATTAAGGACCCTATACTACTTCCAGTCACAAGTTCAAGTACCTAATGTATTTTGGACCACATTCAAGGGCACTGCGACTTTTTACACTGGACGAATTACACACACGCACATTCTCACGCATTTCTGTCAGCACAGACTGACCGATACACCGTGTCCAGTCTCGCTACACTGTTTACAATCTACTGACAAATGAAAAGGGAAAGAAAGAAAGAAAGAAAGAAAGAAAGAAAGAAAGAAAGAAAGAAAGAAAGAAAGAAAGAAAGAAAGAAAGAAAGAAAGAAAGAAAGATAACAGAAGAGTAGGGAATGCTTACGTTATGCTTAAGCATGTTGCGTTTGGAAAAATGCCGCGATGAAAGAGCCGCCTGTGCGGTCGCTTCCATTTAAGGGCCATACTACACGAGCGTTCAAAACGCGGCAGTTGTAAGGCCGCCTACTGCTTGGTTTTACAGAACATGTACAATGTAATGCAGTACACTACACGAGCGTTTCTGCTGCCGCGTTTGCCGGCGTTAGGACCGCGGTCGGCGTTTTAACTCAACATGAGGCGTTGTGACCGCTGGCGGCAGAAACGCAAGCCATACTACACGAGCGTTCGAAACGCGGCGTTTGCTGCCCACGGTAGCCTACGCTGCCCACATTGTTAACAAAGACATCAGATCGGAAGGAAGTAGTTCAGCATGTTTTTCTTAATACTGTTGTTGATGCATGTGCAGAAATGTTTGATGTTAAAAATTTATTTGCGAAGTAGAAAAAAAGGCCGCCACTTTAAAATATCACTCCGAAAGATTACACCAGTCGAGAATTAGAAGCCAAGTGCTGGACATAGATATGTGCTGAGATGTACCCCGAGTGGAAGGAAATGACAAATGAGGTCAAAAACGAGAAAGTCTGTAAATAACACGTATTTTTATTTCCTTGTGGTGGTAAGTAATATTGTTATAACTCTAAAAGGTGAATTTCACAAAACAATTGCTTTAGTTTCACAATTGTACTCTATATTATTAACCTATGGGACAGCGCCAGTGCCACTCCTAACAAGACGATTGAGAAATACTTCTTGTAGTTAAAATACTATGATCCAGAACTACGAGGGCAAATTATTCTGACGTGCTTGCCATCAACTGCATCTAAGCATCTTGGAAAATCCGCCAATTGATGAAATTGCTGTGCTATTTTAGCCATATTTCTTTATTGGGGAGTGGCATTTCCTTTGGTCACAACACTTCCAAAATTGCCGTGCAAGTTTCTTTCACTATGAACGGTATACTTTTCCTCGATATGTGGAAATCAAATTCAAGGTCAGTAGATGTCATTCAAGATGCTAAATATTTGAAAAAGATGACAATTATAAAACATATTTAACCACACTTTCCAACTTACATTTAACATCCATACTTCAAGCATTTTATATAACTCATACATGCTGTTAAATTTCAGAAAAAGAACTAATGAAGAAGTGGAAAGCGATAAGGGACAACTTTGTCAAAGGCATAAAACAAAGGAATACGACAAATGGACAGCCTGCACTCAAGAAAAGACGCTATATATTTTTTGATCAGTTCAGTTTTTGCTGCCTATTGTTGGCGATGGAAAAGATTTTTTCTAATATTCCACCTACTGAAAATGACACGGTCGATGTGGCTGGTGGTTCAGCGACGGATGAGAGCAGCGAATTAACTGTTTATCAAGAGGAGCAGCCGATAATATACAAAATTCACAATCATATTCTGAAGTCGAACAGGAGTAAAATCAACGGGAAGGGAAAAAACAAAATAAAATATTTTAACAGCAACTAAAGATGTAAGTAAAATTCTTTCTGAAAGTTTGGCTTTGCAAAGGTAAGAAAGGCAAAGCGATCAGTTTGGCAATAAATACTTTCTTTTGTCATTTCTGCCACTGATGGGTAACTTGCCCTCTGACTTAGCAAACGAGGCTTGTTATAAGGTTACAGAAGGGTTTAGAAATATCTCTGCTGCTAGGCGAGCCTCCTCATTCACGATTTCTCGTGCATCAGCATCCGCTACCTCACCGTTAAGTGTGACTACGAATGTTTCAGATACATCAGAAGATAATTTTATTATCCTGAACTTTTATCAGTTATATTTTCCTGACTTTGACAATACGAATTATTGCACTACGAAATTATGATGCATGAATGAAAACAAGTTCAAGAATATTATTAAGAATGTTTGTGCTTACCTTAATGTTACAGCCAGTCTCTCGACAGGACCAGTTGACTTCCTCATATTAGTGTCAGTTTTCACAGTTTTATCATAGATTAAATTTAAAAGTTCATCAAAACTTGTCGTTGACATTCTGTAATATAAAAAGAATTTGTCAGGAATCTTGCGGTGGGTTCCAAACATAATATGGAACTGCCGTGTTCCAAGTCTGTTTGAAATTGCAGGATGAGTCCACCAGAGTCTCTTCCTCCTTTTTTGGTTAAGTGTAAGATGAGCTACACAACCAATTTAGATAACTAGCATTTTAGTACCAAAAGCAGGCAGTAGAAAAGCCACATAGCTGCCGCGTTTTGATCACTCGTGTAGTAAGGCTCGAAGCAGTCAATGGCGTTTTAACTGCCCCGTTTTGAACGTTCATGTAGTATAGCCCTTATCGGAGCGATTTTACCTCCAGCTGCCGCCGCGTTTTGAACGCTTGTGTAGTAAGGGCCTAAAACAACACGTTTCATCGAAGCGGTAGTAATATAATTGAAAATCTTCTACACAGCAAAGAAACTGACTTCTGGTTTCTGTATGTTTTACTTCCATGCACCAAACCGTTCAAGCATAAACACTGTGAACAGTACAATATTTGAACTTCCCACATAAGTGTTGCTAAAGATTAGAGTATTCTGGATTTGTGACAGTGTGTTGCTGAAACCTGAAACCGATACCCTGCATTTCCAATTGTTGGAGGAAAAGGGGATTTCCCATAAAACTGCAGTTTCTGTGGATTATTTGACTCCAGGGCATGGGGTGGAATTGAAGAAGCTGTTGGATGAGTATTCGGATGTCCTGAGAGAAAGGTTGGTACTGACCCATTCAATTAAATATCACAATCAGCTGAAGGACTCTACCCGGTTAAGTCCGCTCCATATAGGTTGGCTCATCCGAAGATGAAGACCTTACGACAACATGTACAGAAATTGCTACACGAAGGTGTCATAGAACCATCTACCTCCCAGTACGCTAGCCCTATGTTTTTGGTCCCGAAAGGCCTATAGAGCAGTAGTTGACAGCCGAGCAGTGAACAAGAAGAAACTGAATAAGTTCCACTACCTGATATACACTCCGCATTTCAATGGTTCTTAAAGGCTCAGTACTTTACGACTTTGGACCTTAACCAAGCTTACCACCAAATTCCCTCAGCCGAATATTCTGTAATGAATGGCTGACTGCCCTCCATTACATGTGTGTATGTGTTTGGTAATTTTTCTTGTATTTTTAACTTGTTATATTGCGTACATTTTGACTTAGTAGCGCACAGGAATTTTACTTTAACACATGTGCTGTACTGTACCATAGGCAACCCGCCTCACGGGCGTGGTGAGAACTCCCTGTTTGTCCGGCGAAGACATCGTACGATGGACTTCGCTCTCTAAGCTTATTGGATATTCTCGCCGTACCCAAATACGGAAATTAGTGGTGGCTTGGTTTTCCATTGGTTTACGAATTTCATATTCAGCAGTTTGACCCGAAATAAACCGGTTGGAACCAACGCCACGGGAAGTCTATAAGTAAGGGGTGAAACAATGCCACGGCGTATTTTGCTGGCAGTTTTTATGCTGTTGAACATCGGGTGAATTTCATCTAAGTTTTGTATTTCATACAAGTCGGCTACGAATTACGTCTAAGTTTTGCTACAAGATATAGTCTTTGCTGAAAGTTTTTTGCAACTAACCTAAAGTATTAGAAATTCAAAGAAGTGTGAATTAGTGTTGGATTATGCATAGTGAAGGGTTTAAAAGTAGAAGTGGTGATAAGTGTGTCGGAGCTTACCTGTGTAAGTGTACTCTTCACGTTGAGGACCGGTTGGTTTCGGCAGCAAGTGCTTCAGAGATTTCGACGAAACGGGGAGAAGAGTAATAAAGAGCACGCAAGCCGTACGCTGAAGGAACTTTATTCGACCACTACACAATGCTAGTGAGCATCATAATCCAAGGTAAGTCGGCAAAGTGAATATGGAAATTTTAGTAAATTCAGAAGTTATGTAATCCCGGAAATTTTCGTATTTGCAAGTTGTGGAGTGGGTATACAACCATTTTAATAGTAACATAGCTAGTGGCATTGTACGGTTGCGATAGTGCAGTACCAGCACGGCTCAAGAACCTAATTTTGTGTAACGTAGTCTAGTAACTCACAGCCGTAGATGTAGTAAATGGTTAATAGGAAGCATAAGGTGTTTCATTAGCCAGGCCAGAAATTCCTACAGTGTATCCTGACGCCCTGGAAATTAAAACGTCGACAGTAATTGTCGCTGGTGACAGCAAATCAGTGTCCTCTCATCTACGCTACCTAGTGAGGCACAGATTTCCCACAACCCTTAAAGGAAGGAATTTCACCCCAACACAAATCGTGCTCAGCTAGGGTAACTCATTACAAATTGGTAGTAGCGGTTGGTGGTAGCACTACAAACTGGTTGCAGCGTTGGGATAGTATCACTACAAAATTGGTGGTGCAGCGGGGGAGTAGTTTCACTACACTTTTAAGCATATCACAGCCTTTTGCACAGATTGGAATGTTTATCAGTATAAACGCGTCCCATTTGGACTCGCAACTGGGGCCCAGGTTTTGATACGTATTCTAGACATGATCTTTCATTACATAAAATTCCAGTATGTGTACCACTACTTAGATGACCTTGTCATTTACAGTGAGAATTATGAACTGCACCTACAGCACTTGAATGAGGTCTTGAGCTGTCTCCGTGGTGCGGGGTTGACGGTGAATCCGAGCAAGGTCACATTTGCTGTCCGGGAGATCAGCTTCTTGGGACACCGCGTGTCTTCTGCGGGTATCGCCATCGATCCGCAGCGCACGCGCGCCATTGTAGAACTTCCCCCTCCGAAGGATGTAAAAGGCATAGTGCGCTTTATAAGTATGGTCAACTTTTACCACAAGTTTATTCCAAGGATGACGGATATAGCCGCACCATTAAATTCCCTGCGCAAGAAGGGTGTGAAGTTTGAATGGGGGGCATCCCAACAGCAGGCCTTTGAGCAGTTGAAACAAGCCTTGTCACAACCACCTGTTCTGTGTATGCCTGATTTTTCTAAGACCTTTCTATTATAAACAGACGCATGTGCTCAAGCCTTAGCGGCTGTGTTATGACAGGAATTAGACGGTGGACGGAAGGCCGTAGCCTATGCCTGCAGAACACTCACGGCCCAAGAGAGAAAGGCATCTTCAGCTTATTAACTCGAGTGCCTGGCAGTAGGTTTGGCCTTGGATAAATTCAGACAGTATTTGGAACACCCAGAATTCCTCTTAGAGACAGACAACCAAGCATTGTCACGGTTATTAAACCATCCCCGTCAGGTCGGAAAAATAGGCTGATGGATTGTCAAAATCTCTTCCTTTAAATTTCCTGTCCAACACATAAGAGGTACACAGAACGTAGTCGCGGATGCCCTATCACGTATGTTTGAGGAATTTCCAGATAAAAAAGAGGCACCGTGTTATAATATGCTGACCAGATTTCCATTAGTTTTTTAGGACTTAGCTAAGGTACAGATACAAGACCCCGAACTTTCTCAGAGTATTCTGAAATTGGAAACAGGCGACAATTGTCCGCCGTATTCTTTGCATAAGAGCGTTTTACATTGTCGCTCCCGTTGTGATGGAAATCTTAAGGTAGTGGTGCCGACGGCCGCGGTACCAATGGTCTTTGAGTTTTTTCATAATTCAGTTTTTGGAGGTCATCTGGGGGTCTTTAAGACAATTAATAAGACTCGTGCCCATTTTATATGGAAGGGCACGGGCAACGCTATCCGAGCTAGAGTAAGAGCTTGCCGTATCTGTGCAATGAGTAAACCGGTTCAGACAGCTAAATTAGGCTTCTTGGCTTCAGAGATTGCCCAGAGACCGCTTCAGAAAATCTTTATTGATTATGTCGGGAAGTTTCCCAGAAGTAAGTTGGGCAACACCATGGTTCTTGTCTGTGTGGACGCCTTCTCCAAATTCGTGTGGCCGATACCAGTCCGTGAAGCGACCACCAGTACCACAATTAAAGTGTTAAAGGAAAGAGTTTTCTCAAAATTTTCGGTATCCGAAATCTTAGTGTCCGACAACGCTCGTTGTTTCACTTCCCATGAGTTTCAGCGATTCTGTTTCGACCTCGCTATCAAGCATGTCACCACGTCCCCATATTATCACCGACCATCACCCGCCGAAAGGTTTAACCGTAATCGTAAGGCAGCGTTAATTGCTTATCACAGTGACAACCATGTAACGTGGGACCAAAACCTCACGTGGCTGCAGTTAGCTTTTAACACTGCTAAGCATGAATCCACACTTGCTACACCTTTTGAAATCATTTTTCCTTTTCGGGCGGGTTCGCCACTCTTGCACAAGCGGCAGATTCAGGGCTTGATCCCCGAAGAAGTAGATGAGGAGCTTTTGGTTAAGACCTGGAATCAGGTAAAACGCTATCTGTTGAGTCACCACAGGGTCGGAGATCGGTATAACCGAGAGAGGTTACCACAGCCTTTCAAAGCTGGACACCATGTGTATCTTTTGAACCACCCCGTTAGTGATGCTAGTCGCAGAGTTTCTGCTAAACTCTCTCCACGTTGGAGGGGTCCTTTTGAAATACACGCTTTTCTCACTCCAGTTACTGTACGTTTGGTGCAACTACGTAATAAGCATTTCGTAACTAAAGCACATGCCTCACAACTTAAATTAGCTACATGTGTTTTTAAAAGTTAGTTACATTTGTTTTTGTAAGTTGTATTTTTGAAGGGTATTGTAGATCCCAGTATAATGATACTCTTGCTATCATGTATATAGAGTGAAAGCATGTTTCAGAGAGACCTATGTGCGCGCACTTATCCTCATGACATATTTATTGTCAATTAAGGCCTTCAATTGTAGGGAATAAAACAGCTAGTAACCTAATTACGTGTGTCGATTAAAAAGGAGTATACATTGTGTCTTAGTACAATACGATATAAGATGGTGTAATATATTTGGAGAGATAGATATATTTTTTAATATGAAGTTGGGAGATTCTTGTTCTAAGGAGTAGACACTATAAGGATACGAGATATATATCGTACCCTTATGTTCAATGAAGGTTGTTTTGTTGATATGTAATGTCTGACTTGTAATTATGTTCGGAGTTGTTGTGTCTGTCATGTGTCTGAGAGGTATTTTGTTATTTTATGAAAGATGTTTCATGTGATGTGTAAATATTTTATCCTGGCAAAACCTTGTACTGGTGGTTTGTTATATTTTGGGCGTTGTAGTTTGTTATGTGTCAGGTTGGTTCCCTCCCTTCTTCTTCTCCTGGTACCTACTATCCTTGCTGAACTGCCTACGTGGGAGTCATCGTCATATTTCATCTAGCCGTCGACAGCAACGGGTGAGGACTGTGTACTTATAGGGCCCATAAATGATGCAGTGTGAACTAAACTGTCAGTCTTGACGAAAGGAGACTATCACTGTTGAAGTGGTGAAGGGACTATGACTGTAAGCATAGACAGTAAGTGGCATAAGTGGATACTGTGAGTGGGCGAGTGCTGAACAGAGGCAGGGACTATCGCCGGATACTTACGATGCAGCTGTGGCCTACCTTACCCATGGACTCTTTGTAAAGCTGCGTTTACACGTGAGAGAAATCTCGCGCGAGGCCTGTCGAGAGTCTGTAGCGACAATGTTTACACGTGAGAGTAAATCCTGGCGAGCTGGCTCGTAGCGAGTGCTGTGAGAGCGGCGGACTGGCGAGAAATCTCAGACTGCGAAATTTTCGTATACACGTGCGAGTGAACTGCTGCTAGTTCCGAGCGCAACAACATGGCGGCAGTCGAATCAGCTGTTTGTGAGCATGCTGGGGTGAAGTGAGGAATTTCAGTACCGTTCAGCCATTGAGAGGACATGGCTCGCTTTCGAGAAGCAAAGCTAGCGGCTGCCGTGTATGTAGCTTTAGCTATCAATAAGAGAAGGAAGTGAAAAGAAAGTGCTGGGTGAAGGACTGGATAAAAAGGCGTTACCAGTTGGGTGCATACACCCAGCTGCTAATGGAACTGCAGCTAGAAGATGCTCAGCAGTTCAGAAACTTTACAAGAATGTCGGCTGTGGAAGTTCAGAGCCTTGTGAACCTGCTGGGCCCTGTGATTGGAAAGCAGGATACAGCCATGAGGCAAGCAATTCCAGTGGAGGAAAGGGTGATAGTAACGCTTCGCTTTCTGGCAACAGGCAAGTAACAAAATCAATGCTCATTTGCCTGAAGTTCTAATTACGTGTTGGCGCAACAAATTTAAGTTTTTAATAGATTAATTATATTTTTCAGGTGATTCATACCGCAGTCTGCAGTATTTATTTCGCATACCCGCGTGTACAATTGGAATTATAATAAAGGAAGTTTGCAGAGCTCTGTGGGATGTTCTGATGCATGAATATCTGAAGGTAACAGAAATAGAAATGCAGTAGTGTCATGAGTGCATCTCTCATTGAACCTGTGTTTTCAGTATATACTTACAGGTAGAACGCAAGAACAGAAAATTACATTGTAAAGGGACAGAAAAAGTAGGCCTACATTCAACCAAACAGGTGTCCTCTGTATTTCAAAATGAAAAATGAAAGAATAAATGAAGTGGCTCATGCCTTTCATAATTTCTTTTTGAAAAGCAGTATACATGAGGTAGAGAAAGATGCTATTTTATATTGAAAAAATTCATTTCCTGCAATCTTCCCTATAATTAAAATAATCCCAAACACTGAAGTTCAGATAAAAAGCAGATTATGTTTCCTTAAACCCTGAAATTCATCGGATTATAATGAACCAACACATACAATCTTGAAAACATGTGCCTCTCTAATTAGTAGTACTTTTAATCACTTGGAATAGTGAAACCACTCTAAAATGGAGACAAAACTATTATGACACATTATAGGCCTGTTTTACTATTAACTGGCTTTGTACAATACTTGAGAAGGCTGAATGTACAGTAATTATGGAGACATGTTGAACTGAATTGCATTTATTTCACAGGTTAATATCTAGGACAGAAACAAGTCATTAAAATATTACATACATACAATACAATACATAAATACAATACAACTGATTAAACTTAGTGCATAATTCCCTGTTGTTCCTCTACTTGCACCCCTACAGGCTATGGGCCTGGCGGTGGGGCTTCAGCGACTGGTGAATCAGTGGGTGTGGACAAAGAGTTGAGGTCATCAAGTTCAGTTATTCGTACTATTGACTGTCGAATGTCTCTCTTAAGCATTTTCCTGTACGTATCTGAACTTAATGACCTCAGCTCCATAGCCACATATTCCCCAAATGTATCATATTCATCAGGCACTCTTCTCATAAAGTTTAATGCCTGGCTTAGATATTCATCTTCTTGAACCCTTGCTGACTTCCGGCTTCTTTTTGTTGATGAGGCTGCTGGCATAGCTGCAGTAGCTACTGCATCATTACCAGCATGATCAGCTGCGTTCTCACAAACTTCTGCAGACAGGGTCTGAGAATGACAAAACAAAACCAGTGTCCTAAGTGAGACATCTTGAAAATGTATTGTTTCTAAAGTATTAAATTCTTAAAAACGTGTTCTTTTCTTCAGTTCCCATCAACAACAGAAGAGTGGCTCAAACATGCTGAAAACTTTAATAAGCAATGGCACTTCCCTCACTGTTTAGGAGCCATGGATGGGAAGCACATTGTAATGCAAGCACCAGCCAATAGTGGTAGTTACTACTATAACTACAAAGGCACTTTCAGCATTGTATTACTTGCAGTAGTTGATGCTGAATATAAGTTCATGTATGTTGATGTTGGCTGCAATGGAAGAATTTCAGATGGTGGGGTTTTCAACACTTGCAGCTTGTACGAAGCACTGGAATCTGGCGCTACTAAACTTCCCCCTGCAATACCTTTACCTGGCCGGACACAGCCAGTTCCTTATTTCTTTGTTGCAGATGATGCATTTGCCATGAGACATTACATTATGAAACCATATCCCTTCAAAGATCAACCAGCACCTAACCGAATATTCAATTACCGGTTATCCAGAGCACGCAGAATAGTAGAAAATGTGTTTGGGATAATTGCTAATAGATTTCGTGTGCTGAGGAAGCCAATTATCCAGAACCCCCAAAGTACTGTAAATATTGTGCTAGCAGTCTGTGTTCTGCACAATTTTCTGATGTCAACACAAGCATCACGGTCTTCCTATCTACAGCCCGGATTACTTGACACAGAAAACACAGACAGTCATGAAGTACAGAGTGGTACTTGGCGGGAAGAAGGGATGCCAGGAACAAACTTGTTGCAGTTACAAAGACGACCTCGCCCCAGCTCACAAAACAATACCAGGGATGAATTCAGAGAATTTTTCATGAGTCCCCAAGGGGAGATCACTTGGCAATATAAACATATTTGATATCACAGTTACAGTAAATATTTGTTGTCAAATAAACTGCCTGCTGTACCATTGTTATGACTCAATTTACAGAACTGCATGTATAATAAAGTGCTGATTGTCTTGTGCATGCATATTATATGTCTGTGCTTTTCACATTAATAAACACTTTTCCTTATGGGCTGTTAATTTTGTTCATTTCACTTACCAGATTTGAAGTAGATTGTCTGGGCAATAAGGAAGCTGTAATAAATTTCAGTGCATTGAAATATGGCCAGGTACTGGTATATACTTCTTCTGCACCACTGCCACTTTTTCTTTTTTTCATTTTGTTAAGTTCTTGAGACACCTATACAGGGTACAACAGTGTACTAATTAAATGATCTGAAAAGTTAAATGTGTTATGGATACAGGAAAATGTTGTACATTCGGTCATTAACCAATGCTCTGACATCTATAAGCAAATATATAAACACCAGTGAACTTATTCTTCACAAAGGAAATAAATATTCAGCTTTCTCAGTAGTGACATATTGCTTTAACTTCCACTCCCATTACCAGCAAGAGTGTCCAAATGCCAAGCATCACAGCTGTTTTGCAGTTTATTTCAATGCATTTAATTTAAAATAGAGTAAAGCTGCCTGTTTAGCCATACAAAATGTACATGATTACATGCAATTGAAATTATTTCAGGTTCGATATAGCTTAGCTTTCACATTTCTTGTTCATTTTTAGATATACTACATATTAATTAAATGTTATTGGAAGAATACTGATTTTATATGCATTTCTTCTGTTTTAGGTTCTTATTCCTCTATGTTGTTGTATATTCATTAGTGTAATAGGCTATAGGCTCTGTACCTACACAAAGTGTGAAAAATAAATTCACTATTCAATTTACACTTCTTCTGAATTCTGTCCCAAGGTAGTTTTATCTTGGGTCACTTTACCTTCTCCCTTTCAATGTCATCAGTAGCCATACAAGAAAAGGAATGTTGATATAAAAATATACTTCAGTTACCAGATACATATGCAACAGTATGCAGCATTTGAAACTCTTACAACATGTAATTCTGTCCACACAGAAAAATGAAAACCCGAAACTGAGCCAAGGTGCATAACCTTCCCCCGCATGGTTTAAAAATATGTAGGTGGGGCACACTTGCTTGGCAAGACAGTTTGCACATTCACGTACAAAAGGCAGACAATTTACAAATTAATAGTGTATTTCACACAAAGAAAGTTCATTCATACAATACATGCAGTACGATATAGGAAATAGTTACTTACTTGGTTACGGAGGTTATGAATTTTTCACTGCACCTCATTTGGACTGGTGTGCAGCGCCTCTCCCATAGATCTCCAGCACATGCTTCTCATTTCACGGTTTTTGTAGTGCATGTTTCGGCTGTCCCAAACCTCTGGGTGAGGCTCATACAGACTTATAAGATGCATAGTTTCGTCACGTGTCCAGACTTTGCGCTCTTCCATATTTGTTGTTCACTTGCAACAGACGATCTGTGCTCGCAACTATACCGGTTTTGCTGGTCAAGTTGAGATTGCAGCTGAGAGGGAGCGTGGCGGTAGTTTACACGGACAAAGAAAGTTCTCTCAAGCCGGCTGCCTGCTACTTACCGTGACCTTGGCGATTCCGCTCTCGAAGGCGACTACACGTGAGAGAGCGCCTCGGTAGAGCAGCAGAGAGAGACTCGCGGGAGATTTCTCTCACGTGTAAACGCACCCTAAGAAGCGAACAGGGTGGTCGGTTTTAGGGGGGGTTGTGCCGTGTGTTCTAGAACATGCCACGTCACCAGTTGAGACCGGTTACAAGCGGATATTCCAGCTGAGCAGCGAACCTATTACCTCCCCTACTTTCTCTTTCACCGAGCTTTCCTTATGGGAACTGAAACGTAACGAGTTGACTTGGTTTCTTCTCGTCGCAGTCAACAACTAAATTCTGTTCCGTTGTGGTTGTGTGAGACAATATTCAGTTTCGACGGGGGGGGCGGGGGGGCACCTGTGGCGAGAGGGCCATGTCCCTGCTCCGAGTTTTCTTCTGTTGGTTTGTAGAAGGTAATATTATTTCTTGTATTGCAGTATTGTGATGTTATCTTACGGAGCAGTTGGTGAATGTGGTTAGCTGTGAGAATCATGTTAGGTTCGGTCAGTATTTGAGTGAGAATCTTCTGTTTGTACAAGCTCTCCATCCACGGCGTTTACTCTTTATTTCTTATATATTGTGTTGGCCGGAATTGTGGTAATACACGCAGGCCCTTTTTACTTTAAAGATATTTGTGAGTGTTTTATTTTGCTACCCTTGCCGGAGGCTTCCACACATATATAATAGGGGAGGGGTGCAATACGTCACTTCATTCGTACCCGAAAAATTGCTAAACGTGGTTCTTGCCACACATATTACTATTATTTAACACATACACACACAAACATCCTCAATTTTTAGTTTCACTACCAGAATAGTATCTCACATGCACTCCTCTAACTGAATTCCTGGCAAGCTTCAATGGGTGGCCAATCTAGTCACTGCCTTGTGATCACAGATTAAATACGCTACAGACTACTCTCCATGATACTTTCAGGCATTAATGATGGTACCTGTTCCCTCTGGTTAGAACTACAGACAGCTGAAATATATTTCAAGGCAAAATTTGCGCATTACTTCAAATGTATATATCTACACGTTACAACAGAAATTTTATAATTTTGTGAGCATACATCCTGTGCAGCTCTTATCCCTGGGCTTGGTTGCGTGAATAAAGTAAATTCGTGCTTTGCGTTAGCACCACCAAATGCAAACAGACATTTCCTTTTAAGCCATCATCCATATCTTTGGAAATTTAGAAACCGCTACTGAAACACTTCTGCATGATGTTAGAATATGATAACATGACCTAGTTTATGTGGACAAAGCAGGCATGAAAACGCCATATCCCAAAACTGGTATGATCATTAGTACCTACAGCGTGTCACAACATGTATTTCACTTAATGGAGGAACTATTCCCATTAAAGGTACATAGCACCTTTCCATACAATCAAAATGGGCATATTCATGCATTGAGAGATTTTTAAGTTTTATAGTACAGAGCGTGTGGTAGTCATGACATAAGTGGCACAGTATCCCACAATTCAGGTATATCTACTGTTGCAAACTGCTCTGACACTCACCCCTTCCTATAAATATTGCCTCTGTACAATTTCATTGTTCAGATCTTCTCAGAAAACATTGTTAACTACAAAGCAGTTAACTGTCTCAACTCACTCAACATCCAGCATCATGAAGGAATTTGACATCCCTACCTCATTGTGTAAATCACTGATACTGCTTTCATTACTTGTCTGACAATCCACAGCTATTAAAATCTGAAAATTCTGCAAGTACTGTCTCATGATTTGAGTCCAAAAGCATGTTTCTACATGCATTGAAACATTCCCAATTAACTCACAATATAAAGCAGCAAAGCTCGATACAGTTGGACCAACAACGACATTTACGAAATCTATCAGCAGTTCATTTAGGCACCACAATGAACTGCTCTCTTTTTGTGTTAACATTATCCTCCCATGTGTATCAAAGGCTTTTCAAGTGGTCTCTTCTCTCTAGGCCCAATCACTGAAAATTATGTAGACAGTTCAAACATGGGGAAAAACAGATTTCTATGTACAGTGCCAGTGTATGTTCTGTACAGAAACTACTTGCCAACAAACATGTTATGTGTAGAACTTCTCTACAAAATTTGAGAAAACTATTCAAGTAAAATTAGACAGGGTGGGGTGACTAGTGTGGCCGCCCTAAGCAGCAGAGTCCAAGGGGCAGCAAAATGGGCAATAAAATGAATATTTTAAATTAAAAAATATTATTTTCCACATTCAAAAAATTTTAAATTATTGAGAAAAATATAAGTATATTCAATAAATTGTGATCTTTTTAAAGTTCACAATTTGTAGCGGGCAGACGTCAAAAACCCGTCTAGAGCACTGCCCTCATGACACGTTAATAAATAATGTATGGGAACATCTCATGTGCAAGACAAAAGACCATTTCTTCCCTTACAAAACTCATGTGATACTTTCTAAGGCATCCTTTACAGTCTTGATACTAGGAAGTACAACTACAGTGTTCTCCAACCAAACCCTTGTTCCAGAGTATGACACACAAGTTTCAACAGTGTTGCAGTGTTTTTAAATTTCTACCATGCTACACACTTTCCCGTCAAAGAAGATGATATTCTTTCTTAAGTAGATTTGTTTCACCACTAGCAAAGGAAAAAGATAAGCAAAGTTGCCACTCTATTAATGAATGATCCCATGAAGGCATATAGGTGATGTGCAGTGATGCATATTCCAGACCTGAGTACTGGATGGCAGTAAACGGATGACTGGTCCCTTCTTCCATTTTCTTATTTGAGTGAAAGAAGCTCTAGCAGTAATTGGAGTGAAACTCGAGTTGACATCACAGATGGTTTTAACTTGGTGGAAGAGACAGAAATCCTGAACATGCAGCCTGTAGACAGTCACTTACTGAGCTAATATGCAGATCATCAATACTTATACACTAGTTATAGGCCGGTGGTGAAATGCGGCTTCCTTCCAGATCAACCAGAAGTGAAAATGCAAGTAAAAAGAAAGGAAGAAACTGCAACCAATGAATGTGCACACTTAAATATATAATTTACTCATAATTCTAAACACAGAGTTTTAAATTTTCTCATGTTTCAACAATTTATTCACTGAATACTGCTACCTGCCATCCAGTGAACCTGTCTCAGTGAAGAGGGACGTCATCTGTCAAATAAAATAACATCCCTGTATCTTCTTGTACCTCTTTATATACACAGGCTGTCAAAAAATAATTTGAATGCTAGTGGTGAATCCTGATCAGGAGGTCAGGTCGTTCCCAGCCAGGCACCCGTCAGCCCAACAAAGCACCACAGCCAAAACTGTTGCTTAAATGATGTCACCTCATTGAAATTAAGTCAACCTGAAGATGGAGGCAGTATGCTCCTCTGAAATGATAGTATAAAGCACATTCCACAGCGTGAGAACCCAAAAGACAACCACCATGCGGACAACTCATTTACATGACAACATTTAATGTACAGTATAGCGGTACAGCTATCCTTGTGCTTAATCAAGCACCATGCCATGAAGCCATAGAAGGAAGGCGGTGGCAGTACAGGTCCACACATTCATTTTGGCACCAGACAGATAAGAGTGGTTGCTTCTTGCCCAGGCCACTTCACTCTCAGTACCACATGAAGATGGGAGGACTTCAGAGGCAGCGTGGATGTTGGAGACCAGAAAAATCTCTTGCTGTGCCAGAACTTGGACCACAATTCGTTGGTCATCCAGCCCATAGCCCAGGTCCCTTCAAGTCTGTTTGTTACCCAATGTACAGCACAGCCCTTCATGAATAGCAAATAGTTGCTCAGTAAGTCAAAAAATTTCTCACAGTTTTGAGGATGGTCATTAAGCATTCAAAAACATAAACCCACAGCTCATCCCCACTCTCAGTCAGATTAATCTAAGCAGCAAACTCACAGTTTATTAAAGATCCACATCAATATTACTGTCCCATTTATGCTTAGGATGCCCAAGGGGATCTTTGATTCAGTTTCTCTGGCCAAAAGTGCATATTGATTTCTGAAGTCTCTCGTGAATCCTACATTCCCTCCCCTCCTCCCTCCCATTCACTTTGTAACCCTGACATTATCTCCTGAGGAGAATGCATCATTACTTCAATTTAGCATATCACCAAATGACCAAACATTAGCAAGTTAAGAACTGCACACAGGCACTGTAATATTTCTAATGCATTCACCCACCTTTGTTAAATTATCCCTAAAATCATAATACACACAGAAACATAACATTGTTACATTTTCCTACTTCAGTTCACAGTTTCACACACACTGTTCCTTTAGGATTCACTTCAACTACTTGCACCTCTTAACATGAAGACAATGAAATGCCATTTGAAAATTAAGCAGTTGGGCTTACAGCACCATGCACTGTTGTGACACATGGAATCTTCACTTACGTCTGGGTCTCCCAACAGCTCTCTACCCTTTTGTTTCCAACCAAAATTTTTAGCCTTTCCCATTTTGCACTACATGGTACTGATTTGATCATTCAGTCTTGGTGAAAGAAAATCACCATTTAATATGACCACTGCATTTATCGAACTGCAAGACACAATTTACTGTGACAACAGAGGACTTTGAAAACAGCATCTTCCCAGACATACGTCATCACTTTATGGATCACAAATGTCTTCATGGACGACCAATCCTTGCACCCAGGAATTCAAATGTTAAAAACATTAATCTCCAGTTTCTGGAATTACTGCTAGCAAATGTTTAAGTACACAAATCAGTGCATACAGTTCAGGATGCATCACAGTATCACAGAAAGTGTGTATGGGCTAGTCAAGAACACAACTCCAACCAGGCATAACTCACAACACAAACCAAGTAAGAAGGCCAGCACACCATTATGCTCAGTCTACAGTCAGAGCACCCAACAGGTGGCCCACACGCCCACAGTTCACCATCTTGACCATAGGTCCTACACCGCTTGAGATTCTTTACCAAAACAATTCGCACCCAAATAACTAGCATGCATTACCTATTAGGACCACAAGACAAAACCCCCTATCTGCCACTACAATAGCGTAATATACTGCATCAGGGTCAACGAACTAATATTATTATTATTATTATCAACCATTGCATTCTGCCATACTATTTAGCTAAAAATTACTATTATTGTTATTGTAATAAACACTCCTATTACTACCAAAAAATTTGCTTTTGTGTCATTCCAAGGAAAACCAACACACCTAAGGAACAAAGTGGAACGTAACTTGAGAATCTGCTTATGTGTTCACACTATAGCCAAACGTGCTCACCTAATTTACTTTACCCATCCGACCAACCATTTTAAAAGTACAGGGTACTAAAATCATCAGAAAATTGTAAAAAAGTGTATGTTTTAAGTTTTTCTTAAATAAGTCATATAAGAGGCTGTAAAGACAGATGCATTATATATTGTTTCAAAGCTTATAAAATTCTCTATCAACCTGTATAAAAATAATTCTCCACTAGTGATACGTTCTATAGGTACAGGTCCTTAAATGTTAACAAATATAGAAATTGATAACTAAAAAGAAACACCTTCAATTTCTACATAACTCTCTATGATAGTCAGTCATAGCCCCAGTAATAACTGTGCAAAAAATTACTGTGGGTCCTCCAGTGGTTTGAGAGCTATAACAGTGTTTCAGATAAGTTGGTATTTTGTGCTAGTCATTCTAAATGTGGCTTGCTCACAGCTTGTTATTCTTGCTACAGTTTGTTTATTTTATGGCTTAACTGTTACTACTTCCTATCTTCTATAGGTGCCCACCCTTAAGTCAACTGCAATAAGGTTTTACTGAAACAAATTATTTTGAATAAGTACTTGGAAAATCTATGTTATAGTGAGGACAACATTCCTGAATTCATAAGGTTGGCAATCATTATGGTATCAGTTAAGTGACCAAATACACGTTGGTAGTTTGAGAAAGCACAAGCATATGAGTGAATAAGATTATCATTGAGTTCAGCGAGTTTAGTATCACAGACATAAATTTTGTACTTTTGTACAGACAGATGTAATCTCGATACTGTCACACCCACATCACGCAAATTTGTAGTGAAATTTGTATCAAGTCTGAAGACACTAAAAGTACATGACTTTGTAGCTCAACAGCAGTTTTCATTTTTGAAAGAAACAAAATCTTCACTTCAAGATAGAGATTGTTGTTTTGGGGGATTTCTCAGAATATTATAGATTTATTATTCAGGATGCTGTGCAAGGATTTCATTCAAATAACGAGCAAGCCACCATCCATGCCCTTGTTTGCTGTTTTAAAAACTCTAAGAATGAGTTGGAAAACATGTTTTTCAGAGTGCTTGTATCATGATACTGTGACAGTATACACTTTCCAAAAGCATCTGATTGCATTTTTCAAAGAAAATGTTGCAAATATTTCAAAGCTATATTATTTTTCTTATGGTGCATCAGCGCAATAAAAAATAAGAACAATTTCATCAACTTATTCCATCACAACATTCACTTTGGGATAAATGCTGAATGGCATTCCTTTGCCACATCACATGGCAAACGCCCATATGATGGGGGAGGTACCATTAAACGTTTTGCAGCTTGTTCCAGCTTACAACACCGTAAGCTACTGACTCCAACACAACTCTATTCATCGGCAAAAGAACATTTGCCATCCATACATGTTCAGTATGTCTGTAAAAGTGAAGCTGAACAGATAAGGTGTCACCCAAAATATAGGTTTCACAACACCAGAACAATGGTTGGAACTCATCGGAGAACAAACAGAATGTCACCAGCAGAAGCAAATCATATGTCTAAATTATTAGAAGATTTCAAGATTATGTAAAACCATTCCAGTGTATGAGAAAATGTAAGTTTTTCAAAACAATGTCCAAAATATCTCATATCTTGAGCTACCTCAAAAAGTTTTTCTCAGCCCAAAACCATATTATAAACATAAAAAGCTAACCTTATTTGCAACACTTCTGCCAAGATTCAATGAAATTGAAGGTGCTACTTTTTAGAAATAAATTTTTGTAATTGCTTTAAGTTTTTGCCTCAAAATAAAAAAGAAATCAGCCATAAAAAAAGTTTTTATATTCTGAAAGAAAGTAGATTTTATAAGCTTTAAGATGAGCCACATGTCATTGTTTTACGTGCAATATTTAAAACGTTACTGAAACAAATAATTGTCAGTATTTTATTTGGGCTGCATTTTGTCATTTTTTGAACACCCTATATCTCTGACACTGGTTAAGATGCTCCAAATATAATGCAGGTAAGAAAATTTCACCTCAAGACAAATATATATGCAAATTTTCAAGAACATACAGATTATCAAGATTCAGAAGGTACATCAGTTTTTGATGGAATGACCCTTTTATGGTAAATGCACTATGTCATCACTAATGCAGCCTGCAGACACACACACATACATCATGTAAACCACAAATGAAAACACTTAAGATATCTCGTGCCTTGAGGCACTTCTCTTTGGCATTAAGCATGCAAAGTCAACATGATACCCATCACTCAGCTCCACTCACAAAAACTTTCTGGCACTCACCCTCAATTGGCTGCAGGTGAATCTGTAACCTTTCTTCACAGCTCAGTCAACATAATCCTGAAACATGGTTGCTCCTAAAGAAAGTATCCACTGGATGTGAATGTCCTGGACTGCTGGACATACTTGCACTGTCAGTCAAAGTGACCATGTGGCATTCACTGTGGCTGATGTGACAGTTTGGTCTTGTTGGCAAGGAACCACCAGTTGAAGAAAGCATCAAGAAACAGATCTGTCTTGCCTCCACAACTGGTCAGTACTGCAGGTAGAACAACGTAACTACATAAGACTTCTGTTTACTGTTCAATGGAGGTAAATAGTTAACTACTACAGCTAGGCAAATTAAATTTGCTATCAAGACAGAGAGATCATTAGCATCAGAAACATCACAATATTCTCAAATGCAAAATATAGTATAGTAATAATATAGTAATATAGTATATTATATATAGTATAATATAATATAATAATAATGTAGTAATGTTGTTTCAAACTACGCACGACCTAACAATTTACATATTCAACAACGTGGCCATCAGCTGCCTAGGGTAACAATGTACACCAGTAAGATGCAATGGTCAGTTTCCTTACAAATCCTAATACTAGAAATCCCTAGTGTGCAGCCAACCTGAGATTGTTTACAGCCATGACTTTGTAGCACCACAGGGCATAATTGCATGTGTACTGTTACATTATTTAATTCACTCCCCACAGATCTCATGCATTTTAAGATTCATTACTGCTAAAAAAGGTAAAGCATTTCTCAATATTCATCAATTTAATCAATAAAAAATTCATGCAGCTTCCACACAGAAGTAGATCATGTAAACCACTACTGAAAAAACTTCAACGTCTCTGCTCTAGGGGCACTTTTCTTCCATATGAAGCACTCGAAACATGACAGCAAGAATGTGTGCTGTATGTACACAACCCATAATATAGGTGTGGTTCTGAAAGGTCAAAAATTTCTCCCACTAACCTTCATTTCACTGCAGGTGAATATGTGCTGTATGCTTCGCAGATCTATCAACATAATCTTCAGCAGGATTCCTCATAAAAAAATGTATCCACTGGAAATTAATTCCCTAGACGGCTGAACGCAGGACAGCCAAAGAAGGAATCTCTGTGCCATTCACCACTGCAGATGTCACCATTAGTTCATGTTGGTAAATGACCACCTGTTGAAAGCATTAACAAACAGATTTGCCTTCCTTCCCTAATTGGTCATTACTGCAGATAACACAAGTCAACTGCATAAAACTTTTTTCAAATATAAATAAAAAGTTGTACTCGGCCACGCCATGAACACATACAGAGCCAGCAGAAGTACTGATATAATCAATCTTAACCTTGACAAGCGGTGGACATGAGTCAACTTCACGCCCTGGACTCTTCAGCCACAGGAAATTAACACCGGTTCCCACTGAATCACAGGTTCTGTGGGCCCCAGCGACGATATCGACGTTTCGCAGAAGAGAAGAATCTAACCTCCTGCCGGGATTTGAACCCCGGGCCGTACATTCTGTAGCCTAATCACTACACTAAGTTAAATTTGGTATGAAAACGGATCACAAACATACGTACATGGAATCACGTCTTATTTTAAACTTTTATCCACTTACACTCATGCTTCACGAGATACAAGCTCAAGTGCTTTTGATTGTACCAGATTCACAGTAGTCCTATTCTTATGATTAACTTAACGACACTTTGCTCTTACATCCAACATCGTAGTTCTCATTCTTTCCAAACGTAAAATGATTCCTTCAAGCTACACAGGATGTTACAGTTAATATGTGCAATGAAGAACTACTCATTAATACTTCTACGTCCACTTTCTACATGGCCACACTCGACTGCATTTCGCATTCATCAGGAGCACCAACGTGCCACCTACGAATGAGAGCACCTCAGCACAGTTAACACACACTTCAATTCATCATTGCCACCGAATGTCTTCCATGGGTACTACGACGTACACTAAACTTCCACGTTCCCCGTTATTTATGCAGTCTTATTTAACTAGTCCTCACCTCGTGTCTTTACATGTTTCCAGGCTCTCACGGCGGCTGTTGCTCTGATGATGTCTTAACCTTCATGGATTGTAGTGGTTAATGTTCGACGTTTCGGAGGACCTCACTACATTCATCTTCAGGGAGAACAAGTTCGTTCGACCGGGTGCTTAATTTTTTCTCCATATTACTTAATCACCTAGCCAAACCCATTCAATCATTCAATATATTCCTCTGAATGTCAAAACATTTAACCAGGACACACAGAAACTCAAACCTTCATGTTTAATATTTAGACAACAGGATGACTGAAACAAACCAACCTTAGAAGCAGAGCATGCACTCCAGATCACAGACAAAACCATTACTGCATTAAATGATAAAACACCTTACAACATGTGTGACCACATCCACTCATAGGCTGCCATCTAAATTCGAGATGTAAAGAGATCTCTGTATCATCCCATTTAGCTGATTCATGCATACTTACCTACATGCATATATACATAACGGATATACTTTATTTACAACATATAACACAAGCTTTAAGTCTTCAGGAAACATCACAGCTGTTCATCTGCACACATTTTCAGAAAGTCTTACCTGAGTATGTGACCCTGGACAGACTATTCCGGCAGGAGGATAGGGATTCAAATACTGGCAGACACAAGCAATGGAAAAGTTTTGAATGCGTACGCCTGGAGCCTGATCTGTGGGGAAGGAAGCCCGTTGTTGATCCAGTCTGTAAATGCTACCATTCCCATGTTATAAGCAATGACAACTTTTGGCTTGACAGCAAGTTCTTAGTCCCTCCCCAAAGTATGTCAAACCAACTTTGCAATGAACTGAGGACAGGAGAATGAATGGCTTTCAATCCTGCTACTTCAGAGCCACCATTTTCTGGCTGTAGAGGACCACGGTTTCACCTTGACTTAGTGGATTTTCATATCTTCTGGCATATTTAGTCTCATAGTGCCAACTACACTGAAGACTTGCTCAGAACAGTAACGGAAGAGAAAAGGTGGAGAATGTCAGTTATCTGTGTATAATGTGTGGCCCTTTTTGAGGTATGGCCCCCATAAATTCCATCACAACCGCCTCTTTTGTTGGAACATCTTCATCCCCACACTTTATCCTGCATACATTCTGAAATGTGCACATGCAGACATTATGCATTTCTGCACACAATTTCAGCAAACTCAAAAAAGTTAACAGAACAAAAGCAATTTCTAACAAAAGCTGTAGAGAAAAGTAAAACACATTTTATGCCCAACGGAGATTTTTAATGACTTCTATGGATCTCAAAATACTTATAGAAAAGGGATCCTTTTCGTGCATCTCTGGCATGTTGCACAAATCCAAATGACTTCTGACACAGGTCTGTGCACACTCCCACGCAAAAGCACAACTAAGTTTAACAGTATTTACACTGCAAAAACAAAAAGCCTGTTCTCATTACTTAGCATTGTGCTTTATGAAAATATGAGTTTGAAAAACAATTTTATATACAAGAAAGAGAGTAAAATTCTCCGTGTATATGCGATGAAGATGAAGAGGGAGGCTGGTGGAGGTACAGCACCACTCATTCTTAACCTTGGCACTTGCTGCTTTACCCCCAATGAAACTGAATACGATGTTCTTGGGCCCCCCCCCCCCCCCAAGTTTGGAGCTCACACCACTGCAGGATTGAAACCCCACATTATCCTGCCTGTAACACAGTCACTATACTGATTTTGCTACCCCAGTGCTGCTGTACAAGGACTATTCAATTTAACAAGAATACCTACTATATGCAAGAGCACACGCACATAAATGATTCTGCTCCAAGGACTTGGAACTGGGGTTGTTATGGTTACGAGTGTACGTATGACTGAATACAGAGTGATTCTTTTGTCCCACAATTGTGCCTTAACACTTCTTAATATCTAGGTCATTGTACTAACGCAGAACACTCCTCCGAGCGTCCACGAGCGCGGCGGAGAAGCGGCCAGCGATAGTTGTCAGATAAAAAAATGACCGTGTACTGTGTGACCATATTCCGACAGTATGTGGCTGATGCCGTAATTTATTTTGTGTACACTTGATTCCTTTAACCAGCTCATGCCGTGTTTTCAGCAAAGTCTCGCAAAATGACGTTGAATCCCAGCTACGGTAATGTTTGTGCCTCCTTAGTGCAACTTCACAGAACGCCAAGCAAATCACAAAACCTGGAATTGGCGCGAGATTTGGAATGAGCTGTTGTATAGCCTGAGTGTTTAGCCTACTTGTTGTCTTCTTATACTTAAAGAGTGCAAGTGTGAAGGGGAATGGTGGGTTGTCTGGAGTAGCATTTACTTAACAGTAAAAAACTAATCGCATTTCTGCTTGATGTCCGCGAAACTGCAATGAAGGCGCGCGGAATATGACGCCACACACCTGAAGAATTCTAAAAGACGCCAGCGGCGCGCAAATACGAGGTGACTACATTTTGCACGACAGCGCCTAACACTTGTGGATCATCAATATGGAACCAGCTTCATGTCACCCACCTGGAGCCTAGAACTTTATGCTGGCTCCTAGATTTTTTAAAAATGTGTGCACCCTTAGTGTTCACTCTTGCCAAAAGGATCGCTGCACTGAAGCTGTGCGGGATTCAACCGAGGTCACAGGCTGTATATGCTATAAATTAAATTTCTGCGACCACAGGTTTCACGAAGTGAAATACTTCTTCGTGTATCACAATTAACATACCTTCCAGAGCACGCGTTGCGCGTAATGAGAATTCTGTTCTCAGGATCACGTGCCGGTTCTCCTACAAATATATCTTCATATGAGAGGTTACATGTGCCATAAATATCTCTACCAAATTAATTGAATGCAACAGAGTTCTACGTGTGTAGCTACCAATTTCTGAGGTAATCAAAAATTCCCGCCGTTTATGTAATCCGAAGATTCCATACCGAGGAAGCCAGCTGGTGGCCTTGAAGATAAATATGTGTATAAGAGAAATATACCAAAGTTCATTTGCACGGCCGCCAGCTAGATCCATGTATGAGATCTGCGCTCGTCTAGTATATTACGCAGAGTCGTGTGGTAAATGTTTACCGACGTTTCGGGACAACATATCGGTCTTGTCTTTCTTCTTGGCCCTTGAAGATGGGACCGATACGTCGTCCCGAAATGTCCGTAAAGGATTACCACACGACGCTGCGTAATATCCCAGAAGAGCGCAGATCTCATCAAAATCGCGGCGGAAGCCTGTAATCACCGTTAGTTTCATGTATATGTTCAATATACTGCTACTGACAGCGTGAGTATGGTACTGACACAAATCAGTATGCTTCCGGAGGTGAGAGTTAAAAGCTTCTGTCGGGTACCATTCATATTCATTGGCCTTATGGAGTACATTAAGGATCGTGAAATGTATCTATATACATGATCACAGGAGAGAAAAGAAGAACATAGGAATACAGTTTCTTTAT
The DNA here is from genome assembly GCA_013340265.1 of Coptotermes formosanus. Classification (NCBI taxonomy): domain Eukaryota; kingdom Metazoa; phylum Arthropoda; class Insecta; order Blattodea; family Rhinotermitidae; genus Coptotermes; species Coptotermes formosanus. Next base: position 68,129 of record BLKM01001502.1, read on the forward strand.
TTTACAAGTCACTGTATGAAGGCAGTATTCTATTTTAAACATCATCGTACAGATTGTGGCAAAACACATTACTGTAATTGCAATGTTAAATAAAACATCAGTTTATACGAAGCCGATGTGCCTTACAGCTCCAGTGCCATCTGACCACTACGTCAGTAAAAAAACAGCACAATCAGCGGTCTAATGGCATACAGTACATATTTCACACATCATGCAACGACGCCACTTACACAGAGAGATCCATTTATCGTGTCCCCCGAGAATTCCGGCCGGTTTGCCGAGACCGCGGCCGTGTCACTGCTGCTGGCATGAACAACCCTACGGAGACTGTAGGTCAGTCAGTCATGTCATGGCAGCCATGGACCGCAGCTGCTCTCTGTACGGTGATGAAATACTTTATAAACCATCACTGCAGTATGTTTTGTAAGTGCGCGTCACGGAAAACTGCAGCTGAAAGTTTCCTTTAATAAATCCCTTGTAAGCAGTGCTGTGTGAGAAAATATATACGAGAATGATGTATTTTCGAATTACAGGTTCAGTATTGGACAAAATAAAAAGCGAAATCTTGTGTTGTTGTATGAGGAAAGATTTACATTACGTTCGAACGTGGACATACAGAATAACAGCGTATCGATGTGACGAAACAGCTCCCCCCCCCCCCCCCACACTTCACTGCGTTACGTTTACTGCGAATGACATTAAAGACCGTTACTTTCCATTAATCCAGACACCATCCGTCTGCCCGCCTGTAAGCCGGAGGTCAGCATTTCAACGTTAAACTGTGGAGGCGGAAATCTGAATCGAAAATCCCGACGGATGTGAGCTTTACACGCGCTGAAGCACCGGGGAACAGCTGCGGTGTTCGGGGGACAGGACAGCAAGCCCTCTGTACAAAATTGTATTACAGAAGATTGTCACAGGTTTCTGGGACTGGCACATCACGTAAATAACACAGAACAATAAATGAAACATCACCATCACTTTCACATATAAAAATGCAACTGACATTTATTGTGGGAAAACTGCTTTCTTACGCATTCTTACATGACTGTAACCCTGACCACACCTGGACCATAGCCACAGCACTCGTTCTGTAGTTCAGTGCTGCGTAATACTTGTTACAAGACGGACATTCTCATTCAACAAAGTGCACAATTAAAAATGCTCTAAACTTAAGATTACAGCACTGAATGATGTTACACAGATCTGGTTGATGTATTAAATGTTATACAGAAGTAACGGTATTACGCAAAGCCCCACAGCATGTTAAAAGAACTGATGTGGACTGTGCTAACACTTTAACTGTGCCTTACAAACGCATAGCAACAATGCATTCACATTCAGTGCATAAAACCAACGGTAATGACGAAATTGCAATGCCAGCAGTCACGGTCCCGCAAGTGTGGCTCTGCGAACATCAGCAGTGTGTCTACATTAGCAGTCAAGTGTGACTGCAAAAATCTTGACACAAACCCTGGCAGAGATTCACTTCAACAACAGACCGTCTTCATAACCAACAGAAGGCGCACTTCTTAAAGAACCGGTACAGTAACACCCCCTCCCACCCCCAACCGTTGACAGTCTCGACGTGTCAACACGACCAGGCAGTCTCCAGAAAAACTTTTCTTCTGAGAACACCAAAGTTGTGTTACCCGGGCAGAGAAATCTGGCACAACCTGGCAATGTCATTAAGGAACTGACTTTTGGTACATGGAAGGTGTTCTCTTTCTATAGATCAAAATACCTACAAATGTTATTGGACCATCTGGGACCTTATAATGTGCCTTCAGGGGATTCGATGGTTACGGAAAGGAACGTTAGAGGAAGAGGGACACATAATGTCCTAAACCTGTGGCGATAAGCGCTCGGAGTAGGTTTTGTTGGGCATAGAAGAGTAAAACATCTAGTCCTAAACTTCGAGGCATATAACCCACGCATTTGCCGTTTACGAATAAAAGGGAAATTCTTTATTAATATACACGCCCCCACAGAGGAGTCCTCAAAAGGAGATAAGACAGTATTTTACGCGCAGCTGGAAAAAATGTACGACAGCTGCCCTCAGTATGTTAAGATTGTCATGGGGGATGCAAATGCACAGGTGGAGAAGGAAGAGTTTCTGCCAGTTTTCGGTAAGAAGTGGCTGCACCAACAAACAAATAATAATGGGGAAAAGCTTACAAATTTTGCTGAATCGAGGGGATTAGCTATAGCGTCCACAATGTTTGAGCATAAGAAGATACACTTGAGGACCTGGAAGAGCCCAGATGAATTAACTTTTAATCAAATTAACCATGTGCTGATAGATGGACGGCATGTTTCAGATTTATTGGACGTTAGGACATACAGGGGAGCAAATATCGATTCAGATCATTTTTTAGTATTGACGCGTATTCGGTCAAGGATTTCTACTATTAAGAAGTTAAAGGGGGGACAAAAAGCCGAAAACTAGACTGTGAGAAATTAAGGTCTGACGATATTGCCCAGATGTATGCGCACAAAGTGAGTGAGTCTTTAGTGGACTCTGACCAGGGACATAATACCTTAGTGGAAGACAGGAGGAGACATTTGTCATATAGCACCAATAAAGCAACAACAGAGGTGCTAGGAGAGCAGGATAAGGGAAGGAAAATTTACGATTGGTTTGATGGCGAATGTAAAGCAGCTACGAATGCAAAGAATAAAGCATATGTCTTAATGCAGCAGAGAAAGTATACCAGATCGTCCGTGGAAACATAACGCACAGCACGACGCGAGGAAAAGAAAATAATAGAAGACGAAAAGGGAATATAAAAACTGGAAAGTGGAAGAATTGGAGGAGTTACACAAAACGAAGCAGGTTAGAAAGTTTTATAAAGAAATGAAGTCCGTAAGAAATATAAACCTTGTGACCGAACTTCCCTTGTCAGGCTTGGTTCGAGTCCAGCCTAGGAAACCCATAATAATAATGTGTGTGGCGAAGGGTCCAACTCCCTCACCCCACTACACAAAACGAAGGAAATCCTCTGATCGGGGCAACCGGTGGTCTAAACAGAGCTATCAGTAGGGATAATTGCCCACTGTTTACAAGTTCGAGACTTGAGGCGGTCATGCTGAAGGCCAACATCTAACCAACTCCAGCCACTACATTTATGTCAGTCGACACTTTCTAGTGTCATACATTCCTTGCAAGGAGGGTCTGAAAATGGTCATCCTCTTGACGACTACCCGGCCTTACAAAGGAGCTAATATTCCTAGCAAGCGGGGGACCATGAACCCAAAGTTCATGGTTCAAACAAGGAGGGAAGACGCAAACTCCACATCAAGAAAGGAAACATGTTGACAGCAGGTGTTTAACGGACTCCAGTACTGTTTTGGGTTCACTGTGGATCCTTGTGGAGTAAAGGTGAAGAGCGACGAGTGACAGCCGTGTCATTATATTACACTCTGCAATTTCTAATGTAATAAACGGATACGAGTACTGTAAGTTAACCAGTAGACTTGATGAACACAACCCTGTATCATCCTGAGATTGTCTCAACCACTGAGCAAAATAAACGAAAAATTCGGTCTCAGCATAAAATGGCGCCCAACGTGTGGCACGCGTAAGTCTGCAAATCGAGTCGAAATTACACCACCACAACGACGACGGCATCAACAAGTCTGGCAGTATGATTAATTTGTTTTATTCTACATATTGTGTGTTCTTTGGTTTACAATTCCTGTACAGCTGTCATGGAAAAATGCCTTTGCACGCTCAACGTGACGTGGCATGAGGGAGTCACCTACCGAAGTAAGACATGGTGTATTCTGATATTATCATACAGTGTGGCTTCAAGTCATAGGCATAGTATTCGTGGATATCGTACTTTCTTTCGGCAAAATAATTAGAAGATCTGGTGTAGGAAGACACAGCTACCAGAGAAGGGTCAGAAGGGTCAGACCTACGGCTATGGACTTGGGGGGGGGGCGCAGTGAAAGGCCGAAAAGAATAAAGTCCTTGCTGGTTTCTGTCAATTGTCAAGTTTCCTAAAATTTTAGGAAGTAGAACCTTCACTGAGAGGCATTACACTTATGAGCTGTGCACCCATAAATTCTCAGTAAGGACGCTACCATTCATTGCGCCCTAAATATCCCTGAACTGAACGTTAATTGTGAAGATGGAGTGTCTGAAGTTAGGAGTTACAGCGAGGACTACAAAGAGGACCACTGCTTGCTTGAGGCTTCAATAACTTCACACCCATATTTCACGTTGCCACGAACTATTGCTGAAGGCAACAGTCCGACAGATCTGAGTCTTACGACCAGCACCACATAATTGGTGACCCCCGATGAAGGGCGTACATCAACATCACATACTGCAACATTTAATTGCGGACACAGACCAAAACCACATTATTGGGATCTGACGACAGACGTGACCGACAGTAACGGACCGAGGCTCTACTGCCAGTTCGCCTCGGTATATGCACAGCCTACAAGGACTTGGAAACGTCTGCAGCCGAACTCGTCTATGACGAGCCCATACGAGTTCCCGGAGAGCTCCTCGCATCAGCCGCCACTGAAGTCGAACCAGAAGCCTTCGTACAGTAGCTTCGCCCCGTCCGGGCAACACAACATTAATCCACAAGGACGTCAAAGAAGCCACACACGTCCTAATCCGGCAAGACATCTTACGCCGCGCTCTCGACCCACCATCCAGCAGCCCTCAGGATTCATCAGCACAGCCACAGACGGCTTCAGCAATTGACAGCACTCCTACACGAGCACCGCGGACCACAGGCTCTAGTCGCAGTGTCGGCTTTTCCAGAACACTTCAACGCCTGGGAACTTTTCTCCGCTGGGGGTGGGCGATGTGGGAACACCACACAACCGGAAAGCGGCCCCTTCCGCGCAGCAGACCGCTGCGATCACTGCCAACCAACCAACCAACCAACCAACCAACCACCCAAAGAGCTAACTAAGGGCGGAAACTTGCGCGAAGCGCAAGACGACGTCCCTTGGTCTGAATTGTCATTACTGCGTTTCAACGCGTCGCTGGGCTGTATAACAGACAGCTACTCTATAACTTGGATTTTGCTTACGCTAAGGGTTCGGAGTCCTGGATTACAACCGGGACTAGTTACTTTGGTTGGATGGCTGCCAGAGAATTCAACCCAGGGCAGCATATTCGCATACTGTATTCGATCGACAAGTGGGCACTTTGGTGAGGCCGCCGTGCCCGGGGGGGGGGGGTGCGGGCCGTGCCACGACTTTTTAATTACACCCTGGAATTACCTTACAACTGAGGAAAATCGCGGTAAACCCTCAGTCAGGGTCGTCGAAATGCGCCCAGCTAGTCAATAGCGAGCACGTTTCTATGTCGACTTGGCCGCCATTTTGCATGCGGCCTCGACTGTGCGATCACTGGCCGCATTACACCTGTAGTCATTCTCCCCACCACTGTAACGAGCTGTGACTGCCCTCCAATCACAGAGGAGGCAGCTCGTGATGGCAGCAACATAAAAGACGACACCTTTTGGCTGTTCTCATAAATCGGGGTAAAGCAAATAACTCAAATGGCACAGTAGAAGTGGACGGCAAGAGCATGGCCAAGCGTAGCACTCCATATATATCAACACCTCAACGTGGAACGACGAGCATACTCGCAAGCCGCGCGCATCATATGCCGCGGAGCGACGAGTATACTCGCAATGCGCAGTACAGTCTTCATTTGCTTATAACATGAATGATTTTGGAGATTTCGTCTTGATCTTTGCACCGTTTCGTAGATACTGAAACGGCCTTCATGTGCGGGTAAAAACCTTTGCTCCCTTTCCGTTACTTCAATTACTATTTATCACAGATTTTTGCTAAGAGTTTTTCTGATCTACTTGAGGTTGCATTCTAGTTACAAAACTGTTATGCTGTTCTCTTAGGGTAAATGCATAACACCTATATTAGAGATCATTTGTTTAGGGATTGGTTAATTTTCAGCTGTCAGATTCGACTTCATTCATATCTGTAACAGCTTTTACTATCCTACATTACTGCACATTGCCCTCTAAAATGTCTGCCCTTTTGAATTAGAAGCCCAAAACTTTTCTAAAGTGTCTGTGGGCACTTTTAACATGACTAACACAAATAGGCAACAACGCAGGCAGACAAATGGTTTTCTAAATTCGGAACGTGACGTGTAGCTGTTTGCGTGTACCTAGTGTCCTTGGTAATCTCAAAGTCACAGAACACATATACGTTCTCACTAGATAGCGGTCTATTCCTTAATGGTGCCATATAACATAGATGGCCGATCTCTCTGTTCTGATTACAGTTCTTGCAATAACTTTTGTTACATTCATGATTAGGAAATATAATCAGCGCGCCACAACACGCACATATCTTGCTGTCACACACTGTTTTCTTTGTTCCAGCCGGTTTAATGATTTTATGATTCTTAAAACATACTCGACTTCGGAAATGTCTGTTACAGTTGTCACACGGGATTCGACAGTCTGGGTCAGGCACACATGGGGGAATCGGCAGTCACTACATGGCACGTCGCACTTATGTGTCACGCCCCATTTACACACCTTATTGCAACCGTTACAAATGTAACGTGTTGCCATAGCTCCAGTAAGGTTATCACATGGTAATGACGAGTGACGTCATTGTACAGATGATTTATTCCCGTGCTTGCATTTACTTGCCCATCAAACATGTTTTCGCAACGTAGCCCTGAGTACACTAAGATCCTATATTCGGGAAAGTGTTCGTGAAATTTCGTGAGTTCAGGTATATCCCCACCATCCATTAGGTCAAGCCCTGTTTCCTGTTGTAGCAAAGCATGGACAGCGGGATAGATTTTCAATCCGCGTCGATATCAATTGTAGTTTGGATCATTTCTTATTTTCGCTATGGTTATAACAAATGCATGCGCGACACAATTTTCAGTAGCCTCAACTTCGATTATACTACGCTTCAGATGAGTCACAACAGACACTGGGCGTCCTTTAGTTTTAACACGCCTAAATCCCACAGGCATCTTAACGGAATGCACAATGATGGCCATTTTATCCAGTGCGTTAAATCGGGCATTTGACTGGGACACCTTCTCCACACCACATCTCCAGATAACTGGTCTTTCCGTCGGAAACTGATCCCTATCGGTTTATCTTCCAGATTGACTTCATTGTGTATCGTAGTGCCTACCATATCAGAATCGTTACAATTCCGTAAAGCAAACTCAAACAGGTCAGACATACTGTCTAGGAAGTGGGATATAGGATCATCATCATCGGAAGGGGCGGAAAGACGAAGTGTTAGCTGTGTTCCCGTCGTATTGAAACGCTTGTACTGCCTGGTAATTTCGCCGTCTATCGAAAATCGTTTGGTAATTGTATTTCTGTAACAAATACACAATCTAAGCAAGCGGATTTTATATACAAATTGTTTCTTAGTATGTTGGTAGTTACGAAATTTACTCACAACTTGCCATACACGAACAAAGAATTCTTCTAATACTGTCACCCTTTTGACGATGCAAGAGATATTAATGTTACCTTCTCATATACGTTTACTCTTTATAGAGTACTTATGCCTTCTTTGCATGTACCATAATCGTTTTTCTTTTTTGTTGACGCAGCGTTCTGTTCCTATTTAAGACGACCTCAGCAACTTCTATCACCCAGTGCATCGCAACCTACCGATACTGCATCATCGCATCACAACAGGAGATAAACCTGCATCACTGCTGTCTTGTCATATTCAGTCGCCTCAGGAACCCTATCCAAAGGTATGCGTAACATTATGAGTGTTATGGAGAAATTGTGTACATAAGCACAGTTTTCCTTTTGTGAAGCAAATACATCTACATTCTATTTTTCCGTTACTCTTAGAGATGCCGTCGTTTGAGGAACGTTTTAATGAAATTGCCCCGTCGGTTTATATATCGACTGATATTTTCGTCGTGAATAAGCCAAATTATTACCGTCCCACGAAACAGTGAGTGATGGACCTATAATCGTATTATATGTTGATATGGATGAGCAGGCTACGGGAAATACATACGTCCCAAAGCCTCTTACCCAAACATTCACTCTTGGTGATATTTGGTCCATTAATTCAGGTCAGAAAAGTACAAACTTTTTGTACGCCATCAGCCTGAGTACCCACATAATTGTCATTTTGGATTAAGAAGGTTCCTTAAAACATTCTACGTATTCTGTGCAATAAAACGCACAGCTACTGTGTGCCAAATATATTGAATATTGTGCCGTATTTGTACACCTCCTCCACTCTTTGATATTCCAACTGCGTGTAGTATATCACATGCAAAGGCAGAGGTCGTTCGACTCTCCATTTTCCTTTACAGATGGATCTAAGTAAGAAATTCGCCAAACTCGAGGCATGCCAGTACTTGTCCTTCGGTTCATTGCAAGTAGATCGCAAAAACTCCATTATCCGTGCTGAGCGTGTAGGCACAAGATATGGACCCTCCATAGTGCTCAGTCTTTTCGATTCACCAACACGAAGACTTAGAGTGTTCGTACCACGACGAATATTATTCTATGTTTTCTGACCAAGACATTGACATGATCAATTCTTCGTCAGTGAAACTAAGTCTAATTTACAAAGGCACATGTGTAGACACGAAAGCATTCAAATTAGCAATCGAATAAAGGACATACAGAGAAAAGCTTATTCCTATTTGTTATTTTTTCTCACGTTAACTAATTGGCATTGCACTCAATCGACTCTTTTTTTGTTTTCAGTCACGATGAAACTGAATGGCAAATAGTTCTATGGATCACAAAAGGCCACTGAAATGGCTCAACACCTCCGAGCGATTGCTGGCAACGCCTCTTGGTTTCCTCAGTTTAGCCCCTCACACTGTCCCTTTCCCGCAACGACATTTCTCCTTCTTCGAGAGTTGTTCCAACACCATTTATGCTGTTTTCTTTCAGGTACTTTCGTGTAATTTTCGGTTGGGATTTTCAGTTAATTTAAGGGGGCAACATTGTTTATTGCTTTAACGGATACCCCTCTCAAAAATTTAATTTTTCAAATGGGGGTAACTGAAGTTCCAAATTTCCGTGTTAATGATTTCAAGTTTCGTCCGTTACAGTCCTTACCGAACGACAATTTTTTATTTACGAAGCTAGCAAGGGAGACATTTGCACACCATTTTTCGTGTTTGATTCGGATTATCTTCGTCAGTTCATTTCGTCTGGGACCATTTCAAACTCATGTCACATAAACGATACGCCATCACCATCAATCCATCCAACATTACAGAGGGTGACCCTATATTATGTATCAAATATTATAGGGCAGCTAGTGATGGGTGGAAGGACAGCACGAATTGTGATTTGTGCGTGTCCGAGTACTGAAACGGCACGCGCAGATAATCTGGCTGTCGTCTACCGGACACCTGCACCTGTAATATATGTTTACGACAACCACGAAAACTCTTCGATAGGGCCTTATATATGTATTCAAAAATGGTGCATAATCTCAAAAGCTTTATAGTCACTCCTGACACAAAACTTTCACAGTACGTCTATGCATCCACATCCGACCGTGTCCGTTATATACAGCTATTTCCCCCGACTTTTCGGCCATTACAATTTATTTTCGATTTGAATCCATAAATTACAGACTTCATAAAAATTGTCCCGGTAAAGGCTCGTGGGAGGGCACCCTACGTCATACATTTTTATCTATTGACGACGCAATAGGGAATTAGCTAGTAACAGGCACACGTATTGGTGTCAATACTGGTCTGTTTCTTTCAAACTCCTGCCCTGATCCTCTACACAGACACAGCTACGCCATCGCCCAAATGTAACCATCCTCCTTTTGTATTTTCAAATATTACTTAGACCGATAACAACCTTTACTACAGGTAGGGTCGGAGCAACCCTTTCTCTAATACACTTTTTCAAAATTCGTACCCACATCCCATATAACACCCCTCATCTTTTTTACTCTTTTTCCACTTTCTTCTTTCAAATCTCAATAAACATGTCGCACTTCACGGAGAGAATTGGACAGGCACATATCTTCTCACACTTATGTCATAAGCTACCTCATTACAATCCCTCCATCATCACGAGGTTACGCCCAAGAAGACTCAGCGGACAAAGTGTTTACCATCACTTTGGTTATCATCTTCATCTAACATGGCAATGTATCAACAAACTAACGAAGAACAGGCGTTTCGGTGTAGAATGTCGTTTCCTATCATATGCTTCAATCTACAGTTTCTGCAACGACCTACAAACATTGGACAATTTAAGCAGTTGTGTTTCTGAAAGGTGGCCACTTCCACTTCTTACTGTATAAAGCGTACCCCTGTTTTTCCACGCCTTATCTTCCCAAACAGATCGATGCCCTAACAATCCCTCCGGATGTCCTTAAACATTTTCAGGAGTATGCAAAGGTGGACCGATGTTGTGTGCAATCATCGTCTTCCCCGAGGCACGAGCACAGAGGCACGATCTACCAAAAGGCACGGCCACACTTTGTCCCAAACTGAACGGCGGGGAGATATACCAATTTGTTCGGCGGCATGACATCCACCCCTTCCCTTTTCAATATACCACTCCGTATGGTGGCTCGTAATACCAACCTGTACGGTGGAGAGACATGACATCCACCACTTCCTCTTATTTCCAGCAACACATTTTCCAATATACCACTCTGTACGAGGGCACATAATACCAATCAGTACATCCGCACGATATACCAAACTGTACGGCGGAAATAAGAGCAAACTGCGCAACGGCACGAAATACCACGCTGCACGGCGGCAGGTTATACCAGTCCGTCCGGCGGCAGGACATACCAAACTGTAAGGCGTAATGGTATACCATACTGTACGGTGGCAGGTTATACCACACTATTCGGCGGTGTTATACCAAACTGCACGGCGTAACTCTTTGACCAACACCTTATCCAAATCCACCTCCATTATCACGTGCCCATTGCGTGATATCAAAATTTCTAGAACATTGTGAATCGTGGTGCAACTCATATCACGTGATCCTCGCGTGATATGGGAACTTCTAAATATTATTCAATATGATGCAACCCTACCTCATATCAGCAATACATCCATCTCCTTCCCTCCCATCACGACCTCCTCGCGTGACATACAAACTTCTACAACAGTCTGTCGCATTGCGGTCATCTCCTTCCACCAATCATGTCACTCCTCCCCGTCACATGACTCATGGTGGGGGCTCGGGCCAATCGCTTAATCTCCCTTCAATCCCTTCTTCACGTCAGTCTTGCGCCAACCTCCGAATGCTATGCACGACTCCGTATCTCGTCTCCCTTGTTTATCTATGCCAAACTACACGGCGGCACCACTCCCCCAAAAACCAGTCATTGTTGCTACACGACGCTGTATCACATGAACTTCCGTGATTCTGTGTATGACGGCCATGGAACCTCACTTCCCCGACGAAGGCATCACACTTCATAGTCGAAACGCTAGTCCACTCCTTACATCTTGTCTTCTTCAGGAAAGTTTACCTCCACGCCACCTCACACCGTAAACATATCTTTTCGGAGAAGGGTCAGGCCGGACGGAGCCTGACGCGACCAAACAGCTTCACCACTTGATACAGCATCATCTAACAACCACGACCGACCAAAGAGTTCCTGTTACTACTGTGGTAGCATTTGGCGTGCTTTTGTACCATTTATTTTGCAGCCAAATTTGTGTGTGGTATTTTCAGGATTGGGTTGTAGCTGTTCGTTTGTACTGTACTGGCACCGTGGGTGTGTGATAGTTTCACTGTATTCCATGTTCACGTATATAGGGTAGGATGAATCCAAAAAATTCAAGCAAGAGACAGAGTATGAATTACGCTTCAGGGGACTCAACATCTCGGGCGATGTTAGCTTGTTGCACAAGGTCTTCCGTTCGGTTGCTACAGAGCCCGTAGCAACCAGTCTAGAGAATCTAGGGGATTTTTACCCACAAGAACATATAGAGTCCATCTCAAGTAAAATTCAGGAGCTAGAATTACTGTTAGAGAAAACTACTACAGAATTAAGTGCGATTGGTCCGCGTGTTCGCACGCGTGTCCGACATTTTGCGGTTCGTTTAACGACGTTGTTGAATTGGGCTACGCTGCCAGAGAACATCTCAGTTTCAGTACTTAGGGAACTGATTTTGCGTCTTGAAGCTATCGAAAAAAGAACCATTCATTACTCATCTAACTGCCCAGAGGATAGAACAGTCGCAGGGGGTATGATGCAACACCAGAAGGGAGCTGCTCAGATATGTATCCATGATGACGTAATGAGACATTCAACGCGTTCGGGGGAGTCCGACGTTGCCATATCTATTCAAGACAGCACAACTGAATCTACAATGGAAGCAAATTCTACTATACGCGGTCATGACACTCAATTAAATAATCCTAGAGCTGGTGAGAATTTACTCTTATTGCCATGGCGTTTTAATAAGTTGCCGCATCCTGTGGACAGGATGTTGAAACAGTTGCCTTTAGTGGATGGGTTAGAGGTGAATTCACTCCTACAATTTTTGAAAAGTATCCTCCAGATACGAGCGGTATTTACCGTGACTGATCAAGTCTTGCTACAAGTTATCTATCCCTACTGTAAGAAACCCTTAAGTAATCGTGCCCAACAAGCTCTCAGTAACGACTGGAATTTTGATCAATTTCATGAGGATGTTATTTGTTCCTTTGATCCTCGCAGGCGATTCGATCGTCTGAGGCAAGAAATGTTTGGGAGGTTACAGAGAGAGGACGAATCCCTTGTAGCATATTCCGATGCTACTAAGCAGGCTGCACAAGTGCTAAGGTAGTCTCTATCAGAGACGGAAATTGTGGCCAATATTGTAGATGGGTTAAGTAAGACCCAGCGATCCCGCTTAATTTTCAAAAATCCGCAGGTAACATTCCAACAGCTGGATCAGTTGTGTGTGCATGATCAAAATGTGTCCTTTAATGATCATGTTAGGGTACGGGATCTTCCCACGCGTAACCCGTCTAAACCTACTCCAATTCCTAGTGTGAGTGTAGGTGCTAATGCTATTTCTTTAGCAGGCAATCGGGGACGTAATGTATCTAATGTCAAGCGTTGTTTCTATTGTCATCGAGAGGGACACCTGGTGAAGGATTGTCAGAAGAAGTTAGCAGATTCCCGGCGGCAAGATCGAGATCGACCTCCTAGACCTCATAATCCTCAAGCATGACTAAGCTAGAAGCGAGAACGGGTTGTAAACGTACCGCAGTTCGAGTTACCTAAAGTTCCAGCCCAGGTTGGACATCTAATGTTTCTTGCATTATTGGATACTGGATCGGTAAGATCATTTATTTCTTATGATCAGTTCATTCAGCTGCAACAACGAGACCCTGGATTAAGGGCCGTAGACACCAAAGTCGAACGCAAATCCACCTCACTCCATCATTTGGATATCGTCGGAGAAGTTAATCTCTTAATGAAAGTGCAGGAACTCTCTTGGAAATTTCCTTTCTTGGTCGCGAAAAATCTCGCGTGTGGACTCATTTTAGGGATCGATTTCATTGAAAAGACTGGGTTAGTTTTGGATATTCTTAAACAGGAATATTATTTCCATTCTGATGCTGGGGTTAGGTACAATTCATCCTTACCCGATTCATCTGGGTTCGATACCCGACAGATTCACAATATTGATAACATAGGATAACTCCCATAGGAATGAAACTTCCAGGGAGCATCTGACTCCATGTCAGCGAGCAGAATTAGACAAGCTTCTGGACAAGTATCCAGATGTTCTCACAGACATACTGGGCTGAACCCATCTGATTATCATATTCGCCTGACTGATTCCACCCCGGTCAATTCAGCACCGTATTGATTGGCCCTTCAAAGATGCAAATCTTACGTCAACACATCCAGAAACTGTTACAGGAAGGTGTTATACAAACGTCAGCATCTCAATATGGTAGTCCTATGCTTTCAGTCCCTAAAGCTGGTGATTCCTATAGGGCTGTCGTCGATTTTCGGGCAGTAAATAAGATTGAGATTGACTCAGTCCCATTGCCTGATGTCCATTCTGCTTTTCACTGGTTTTTAAGAGCGAAGTATTTCACTACGCTGGACCTTAACCAGGCTTACCATCAAATTCCATTAGCAGAGTCTTCTAAACACATAACTGCTTTCTGTACCGATTAGAACTTATATCAGTAGAAGCGTGTTCCTTCTGGGCTCGCTACAGGGGTTCAAGTCCTAACACGTCTTCTTGATACGATTTTTCGTGATATCAAATTCCAATATGTATATCGTTACTTAGACGATCTTGTGGTTTACAGTGAGAACTATGAACAACTTCTTCAGCGCCTGAATAAAGTCTTCAGCCGTCTCAGTAGTGCAGGTCTGACGGTGAATCCAAATAAAGTCATGGTTGCAATGCAGGAGATAATATTCTTAGGATACCCAGTGTCTCCGGCTGGGATTGCCTTTGACCCAGAGCGCACCCACGCCATAGTAGATTTTCCTCCACCGCGGGATGTGAAAGGCATTGCTCGATTCATAGGTATGGTGAACTTTTATCATAAGTTTATCATGAGGGTGGCCGACATCGCAGCACCCCTGAATTCTTTGCGCAAGAAGGGCGCCAAATTTGTATGGGGACAGCCCCAACAAGAAGCTTTTGATCAATTGAAGCAGTCCATATCCCAACCACCTGTTTTGTGCATGGCGGGTTTTTGCAAGACATTTTTACTTCAAACTGACGCAAGCGGGCAGGCTTTAGCGGCCGTGTTATTACAAGAGGTAGAAGGCGGGAGAAAAGTTGTAGCTTATGCCTCTCAGACCCTCGCGGCTCAGGAAATGAAAGCGTCATCTGCTTATGAACTTGAGTGTCTAGCTGTAGTCTTCGCACTAGACAAGTTCAGGCAATATCTTAAACATCAGGAGTTTCTGTTGGTAACTGACAACCAAGCTTTGTCCTGGTTGTTGAATCACCCACGTCAAGTTGGAAAGATAGGTCGGTGGATTGTTAAAATTTCTTCGTTTAAGGTCCGTGTGCAGCACATAAGTGGCACACAGAACGTTATTGCTGATGCTTTGTCACGTATGTTTCAAACAGGTTCTGAAGAAAATGATGTAGCATGTTATAACGTGTTAACCAAATTTCCATTGGTTTTTGAGGATCTAGCTTCTGTGCAAATACAAGATCCCGAATTATCCCAAATTATTCAGAAACTTGAAGCAGGCGAAAATTGTTCTCCATATTCCTTACACAAAAGCTTGTTACACTGTCGTTCCCGCTGTGATGGGGAATTAAAGGTCGTAGCGCCACGGTACCTATGGTTTTTTAGTTTTTCCACAAGTCCGTGTCTGGCGGTCATCTTGGTGTTTTTAAGACTATCAATAAAACACGTGCAAACTTCATCTGGAAGGGAATGGATAATGACTTCCGTACTAGTGTATGGGCTTGCCGCATATGTGCACTTAGTAACCCAGCGCAGACATCCAAGTTACGCTTCCTAGCCTCAGAAGTTGCTCAAAGGCCTTTTCAGAAACTTTTCATCGATTGTGGAGGCACGTTTCCTAGGTGCAAGCTTGGTAATACTATGATTCTAGTCTATGTAGACTCACCGTGAAGCTACTACCACTGCTATAATTAAGGCTTTGAAGGAAAGAGTGTTTTCAAATTTCTCTGTACCGGAAATTCCGGTATCAGATAATGCACGTTGCTTCACATCCCAATAATTCCAGCAGTTTTTTTTACCTTGGCATTAAGCATGTCACCACATCCTCCTACTATCCGCAGCCGTCACACGCTGAGTGATTTAATCGGAATTTAAAAGCTGCATTAATTTCTTATCATCGAGATAACTATGTGAGGTGGGATCAGAACCTCACATGGTTGCAGTTAGCATTCAACACAGCGAAGCACGAGGCAACTCTTGCTTCTCCTATTGAAATTATTTTTCCTTTCCGTGCGGGATCACCCCTTTTGCATAGGTGGAAAATCCAAGATTTGATCCCAGGGGAAGTGGACAATAAACAGTTGGTGAAAGTATGGAATGACGTGAGACCCAATTTGTTAAAGAGTCATCAGAGAGTGGAAAACAGATACAACCGGGATAGGGTCCCACAGCCATTAAAGGTGGGAGTGTGTATCGGATGAATCATCCTGTCAGTCATGCTGGTAGCAGAATTTCTGCGAAACTTTCTTCAAGCTGGAAGTGACCATTAAGATTCAGAGTCTTCTCGCTCCGGTCACTGTACGCTTGGTACAGCAGCAGAATAATTGTTTTGTATCCAACGCCCATGTTTCACAGCTCAAGCCATCCACATTAGTGTGAATGTAATCCACATACTTATTTTGTATGTTAAAATTAGTATACTTGAATTGGTATGTAATCCTCAGTATAACGATATCCTTGGTATGATGTATGACTAGTCAAGTATGTTTGTAAAGAAATCCAGGTGTGCACACATATCATCAATATAACACATTTCATCAATGTTACACATTTCATCACTGTTATATATATTATCACTTGAAGCTTCAAATTTTGGTAAAGAGAAACAAACTAGCAGCAGGAAAGTTGTCTTGACTTAAGTATGTGAGTAAGAAATAGAGTCATACACAATGTGTAACTACAAGACAAAATTCATGTATACAAGAGGAATGAGGTATATTTGACATTTATAAACCTTAGAGAAAGCCTGTTAAAAGAGTGTGGAATTGTAAGATAGTATTAGAAATATGACTTCACATTTTTGTACATAGAGTACCAGTCTGAGGTGATTCTGGTGTAATATTTGCATGAGTGAAAGTCATGTTTTATGTCAGTATGTTGGTCATGAGGCAGACAAGTTTTTGTTATTTTGGGAAGACATGATTTATGAAATGTTGTTAATACCATATTTGTTTCAGTAACTATTGTGTTTTGAGAGTTTGGCCAGACCTGGTACTTGAACATTGTTGCATTTTGGGATGTAATTTTGTTAGGGTTGGGTTTAGTCCTCATCCTTTTTCCTTCCTGATACCTACTTTACCTTTGGAGCTGCCTACGAGGGAGTCAACATCGTGTTCTGCTGGTTGTCGCCATGGAGTTGGGGACACTGTGTTCTTATGGGGCCCAATGAGTGATACCGTGAGTACTAACGTGACGGTGCTACGGAAAAAGACTCCACCACCGTGTGGTGATCGGACACCTCTGTTAGGTACTGACTGTGCTAAGTGGCTAAAGCGGAGTGCGGTTGCACGAGTGGACTGCAGTGTTCGTGAGTCAATGGGACATGTGAGAGTAAGGCACGGACACTGAGGCTGTGGCCTCCTTTATCTATGGATCTCGTTAAAGTGCGAACCATGTGGTTGCCTTTAGGAGGGGGGTTGTGCCGTGTGGTCCAGAACATGCCACGTCAGCAGTTGAAACTGCTTTCAACTGGTTATGTCCACCTAAGCAGCGACGCTACCTTCCTCCCCTACTCTCCTCCTTTCACCGAGCTTTCCTGTAAGGACTAGAACCTAACGGAGGTGATTTAGTGCCTGATCGTCACAGTGTTAACAGCTAAATTCCGTCTCGGCGTGTGCTTCCAAATTCCGTTTCCGGGGGTACCTGTGGCGACGGGGCTAAGTCCCTGCTCCACTGTTTAACTTATTGGTGAATTATAACAGATAATTTGATTTGTAACTATTGGTTACAAGGGTACAACTCTGGGGCAGCGTTGGTGGCTTGGGTGTGTTGAACTGTGCCAGGGAAGGTCATATTATTGTGTTTGTGTACAGCCTTGTACTCAGTACAACAGCCATGTGGTTTAATATTTTATTTTCTTGCTTTGACCGGAACTATAGAATATATGCAGGTCTTAGTCAAAGTTTTTTGTGTGTATTTCACTCCCTTTGCTACTCTATCCCTTGGGGCTTCCACATATACTAAGGGGGGGTGCAGTTTATTTGGTTACTGAATTGAATAGTGGCAAATAAAAAAATAGACAGAAAAAAGAAAATGAAAAAATTTGTTTTATGGAACCAATTTTCCCCTCCTTCAAATTTGACTCCTTCATAAAATAAAGTTCCTAATACTCACGGTATTAGGGAAGTAACGAACTAACGAAACCTGGCCCTTACTCCTTCCTAGAAATAATTATGCCCTTTAGACCCTTGTATTAGATGCTTTGCATGAAGTTACTTCATCTCAGCATTGTCTTCTATCAATGGGGTCATGCCGAGACGAATGCATTCAGTGGTCGAAGCACAGGGGTTCTGAACTTCATATTAAGGTAGCCAATTCCTGAAAACAGGCCTCTTACATATTACCTCCAATTTTGTATAAGTACGCGATATCCTTCAAGAAACAAATGCCCATTAAGTCCTGCATGCTTTGCAACTAACTTGCCCACTCCAGGCTTGTCAAAGTAGCAGCACGCGGACCACATTCAGCACATTTGAATTCTTCTGGCAGCTCAAGAAACATTGTAAAACAACCCGTGAATACGGCTCAAAGACTACAATTAATACATAGAAACATTTGATTAGGTAAGTTTGTAAAATTTGTTATCAGATTACTGGGCGAATCTTAATGTTTTAATGTAATTTCATGGCGGAGCCTTTGCTCCTCGGGGAGGCAAAGAAATGGTCAGTAATGACTGCATGATGTAAAATTTATTTGGTCAAAATATTTTATGGTATTTGAAAGCAGGTTGTTTTCTAACAAATTTCACATCACACAACCATCACTGCTCACACCCTTGCCTCTCAGCTGAGCAACGAGAACATATATAGTCAATCTTGTATGGCAATATATTAGTTTCGAATAACCAAAATAAGCCCTTTACCACCTTTGTTTGTTTGTTTGTTTGTTTGTTTGTTTGTTTGTTTGTTTGTTGTAATGTATCCGTTTCAGTTTTCAAACAGCCATCACTAGTGCAGCCAGTAGAAGCTTTCTAAAAATACACATTTTTCAAAAAATTCACAATTTTAAGACGTTTTATTGGCTACCAGAAAGCCACACATAAGACTGAATTACATGCTTGTGCAGCAAGCTAAAATTAGACTTAAACCATTTCTAAGAGTACTTCACTATCCCCACTAAACCGAATCCAGTTCACCTAGAAGTAGAGAGAGAGAGAGAGAGAGAGAGAGCAGAACCAGCCTCAAAACAGGTTTCTCGCAAGCACACCAATCATACCCTAAATAGTTCCTTTCTGTATATTTTTAAAATTGTGCTTCCCG
The DNA here is from genome assembly GCA_013340265.1 of Coptotermes formosanus. Taxonomy (NCBI): domain Eukaryota; kingdom Metazoa; phylum Arthropoda; class Insecta; order Blattodea; family Rhinotermitidae; genus Coptotermes; species Coptotermes formosanus. Next base: position 87,300 of record BLKM01001502.1, read on the forward strand.
ACTCAGCTCACTTGGCTCACTACGGCCCGTAAGCACCAACAAGTATGACATGCCTGGTCTACAGTCACATTTGAACACCAACCCTTTAAATCAGAATGCCAGTAAACAACATATCACAGAAAAATAACGCAAGTATCTGCTTCATTTGCATTTCCAGCCTTGCCAGTGCAGCAAATATAACTTCTGACTCATATAATTAAATAACATACGTGTAAATGCAGAGCTGGATTTAGTGTTTGTGCGACTATGACATGTGCAAAAGAAAAAAATGTATATGCCGATACTTGGACTTGAACCAGAACACTTGCTACCCGAACCACTCAAGAATTGTGCCTTTATGAGCTTGGCTATCAGCAAACACGATTAATCGTCTGCGTTACATAACATCCACCTTTGCAGCACAGTAGCTAGCCCCACGCCTCGGAAAATTAATGAACATTAGTTCATGTTTAACTTGAAATCAAGCAGATTTGTTGGTGTCTGGTTAACGTACATCCAGCGTGAGTGACTAGAATGAATAGAAGACAGAGAAATACCATGCGGGCACAAATATGGAAAAACTACAAAGCCTCGAATTATGATGGCGGCTGTACATTACATCACGTCCAGCGTGTGACTTACAAAATTTCAGGCCACTTGATTTTAGTTTCAGAGTGTACCCATTTACAAGAACTGTGATAAAACACGCTGTAGTAATTACTTAAGCATATCACGTTTATCAACTACATACAAAATTCTCTCCAATATCCTTCTGTCAAGGTTAACTCTGTATGCAGAGGAAATTACTGGGGACCAGCAATGTTGACTTTCATGTAACAGGGCAACTACTGATCATATATTCTGCATTCATCGAACACTTGAGAAAAATGGGAATACAATGAGGCAGTGCATCAGCTATTTATAGACTTCAAGAAAGCTTATGACTCTGGAGACAGGCCTTGTATATTCTCATTTGGTTTGGTATCCACTGGAAATTAGTAAGGCTAATAAAAATGTTTCTAAATGAAACCTATAACACAGCCCATATAGGCAACCATTTGTGCGACACGTTTCCAATTACGAATGGTTTGAAACGAGAAGATGCTTTATCACCACTGCTTTTCAACTTTGCTTTCAATATGCCATTAGGAGGGTTCAGGCAAATGACGATGACTTGATATTAAATGGTACACATCAGATTCTAGTTTTTTGCTGATGTTCATACATTGCATGGAAGCATACATACTACAAAGAAACACGCAGAAGCGTTAGCTGTCACTAGTAAATGCTGAGCAAATATGCACATCGTCACGGGCAAGTCTTGAGACCAGCCTGCAGGAAAAAATGACAACATAAAAATGGCTCTTAAATCCTTTAAAAGAGTGGAACAGTTCAGGTATTTGGGAACAACTGCAACAAATCAAAATTCCATTCTTGAAAAAATTAAGAGCATACTAAAGTCATGGAATGCTTGCTTTCATTGGGTGTAGAATATTTTGTCTTCCAGTTTGCTATCCAAAAATACAAAGATTAAGATATACAGAATTATAATTTTGCCTGTTGTGTAGTATGGGTGTGAAACTTGGTCTCTCACATTGAGGGAGGAACATAGGCTGAGGGTGGGTGTTCGGGAACATGGTGCTGAGGAGGATATTGGGGCCTAGGAGGGATGAGGTAACAGGAGAGTTTTATGATGTGCACTCCTCACAAAATATTATTCACATGATGTGGCATGTGGCGTGTATATGAGACAAGGGAGGTGCATACAGGGTTTTTGGTGAGACCTGAAGGAAAGAGACCACTCGGAAACCTAGGCACAGATGGGAGGATATTACTAAAATGGATCTTCAAGTCGTGCAGTGGGGAACCATGGACTGGAATGACACCTGGCACAGGATAGGGATGGATGGTATGAACTTGTGAACGCAGTAATGAAACCCATGCTTCACAAAATAAGGCGAATTCTCTCCTAGTTAAGGACCTAGTTAAATTAGCTTCTCAGGGAGGACTATGCTCCATGGAATTAGTTACAGTAATGGTCAATTACTATCCACTTGTGCAGACATTATTATAAACTATGAGAGATTTTATGTAACACTTATATAGATTTTGTAAGGTTTTCAGTGAAAAGACACATAAAGAAGTTCTGCAAAAATGTACTTCAGTTTGGATTTTAATGAAATCTATGGACCCTATTACACTTCAAAAAGTGAATCCTTAAGTGGCCAAAAACTATACTGTTTCCCCTGCACGAACTTAAAGCAGCTCACTAAACTGTAGCATCATAAACCAGACTGATGAAGTCAAACATTTCTGGAATGCAAGAACGAGGCTACTGAATCCCTGAATGGCTACTCAGTTAACAGGTATCACCTTTCCTGCTGGTGTCACCCAATATTTTGAACCCTGAGGATACCTCTTCCAAGATATCATGACAACTGATAACATTACTGTATGTGGCAATGACTTCTCTTTATGAATCCTTCAAATATTTCTCCCCATATACCCACATTTCTCCCAGTCATTGACACAAATAATACTGCAAGTTCCAAATCCTGCCAAGTATTTAGCAGTCAACAAAACAGAAGCAACCAAATTTCATTATCACTATCAAATGCAACACGTTTCTGAGACAGCAAAAATCTTACAATGTTTAAGTGAACACTTTTCCAGAAAACAGAAGTGGTGGCTATGCACAATACCATTATGACAAGTAACACAAATGGTGTGCCACCTAGGGAGACACACATGCAGAATTTCTTGAAGCAATGCACAACCACAAACCATACAGCAGTTCAAATACTGAGGTAATGTTGGATCAGAAAACTTGATGGCATACATGACTATATACACAATCAATTTAAAATACAAAGTACAAACAAACTCAAACAATTTAACACAATGAAATGCACAATATCACAAAGTTATATTGTAGAGTAAGTACCCTACACAGTAAGTCCCCAGCTTACATGGGTTCAAGCAATGCAAATCTGTAGATACAAGGATACAGTATTTTTTTAGTGAGGTTTGTGCTTCTATTATGTAATAGGTGCAGCACTTCAACTTCTATGGTCATTAATTCCAAATACAAAGAGTATATATTATAATCTGTTAAATTATGCTATGTTTTCATACATATTTATTGTATATATACTTATATTTTATGTCTGTCAAAATTATTACAACACAATTTTCATAATTAAGGTTTAACTATGAAAGGAATGTATATGGCACAAAATATATCATACTTCAACACTGTTGGACTTATGCAGTTTTCAACCTACACAGAAACTGTCATAATAAATTAACCACGTTTGTCAGGAACTTACCGAACACAAAGCCAAAAACTAAGACTTCAATTTCAAGGTAGAAAGGAATTCCACTCCCATACTCCATTGATTCTGAAAACTGAATATGCGTACCCATCCTTCTGTTGTGAAACTGGACTTCACATTTCATGGGACCCTACGTTTACTTGAATACAAGACAGAGGTTTATTTCCCCTTAAATTTGGCTCGTAACTATGTGAGGCCACCTCAAATTTGTACATGAAGCACTGAACCAGACTGCACCAACCCAGCTCACTATCAGAGGCAAATCAAGGCCCGCATCACCAAATTGTCAAGTGCAAACAAAAGAGAGAACAGAGCATGAGTAGAGTTAACTGACACAATCTCTTTTTTTGGACTTTGTCCATCCTTTGATTTTTTAAAGTACCACAATTCAAAAGTCGGCTCTGCTTCCATCTTCAGGCAAAGAAGCACTTAACTTAATGCACCTCTTAAACTGAGCTATTCTTAGTCACTTAACACCATACAAACAGTAAACTTGTTAAGATATGAACCTGAAAACAGATCTAGTCCACGGGTAGTAGCAGGAAATGGCTATTGAAAAATTACAGATTAACTACAAGACTCCAAAATAAGACCTTGGGCCAATTCACAAATTAAAAACCGTAAAAAGGGCCATGAACACAGACTGACCAGACTGCAGACTCAACAAAAAAAATCCAGAACACATGCATTTAAAACCCTTAACACTACTAACACCATCTGAGGAAAAAATTGTGTATCTTCATCGGTTCCAGTAAGTTTATAAACAAAGAAATACAAATGCATTATTTAGTGAACGTTGATCATAATGGCATGGCAGCACATCTCACAAGAAGTGATTCTGAAGGGTTTTAAGAAGTGCTGAATATCCAATGCAATGGATGGGACCGATGATGTGTTATGGAATGACAGTGAATAGGATGGGAATGTTAGGAGTGAGTGCGAGGAAGATGAAGACACTGACTGTGAAGAAGGAGACAGTGACACCGATTGGTAAAGGTAGATAGAATCTGACATGCTTTGTGTATTATGTGTATGAAATAATTGTGAAATATTTTTTCTTAGCACAGGTTTTATTTTTTGGGGAGTCATCTTAGATTACAGCTGTCTTGCATTCAGGTAAATATGGTGTATTCTGTTCAGGGACATGTACATTCCTCCTTCACACTTTGTATAAAATGTCTGTGACTCACCGCCACCAGCAGAAAGCAAGGCATCTCAACCTGTCACCCTTTGTCAGCCAGCACGCACTGTTCCTCAACACATGGCAATCAACTGTTCCTGCTACACAGCTCCATCCTTTTGCAACAGGAGGATGGTTCTCCAGTGGTGCTGCTCTCTCTGCTTAAGATCCTCCTCCAAGTTTATGTGGAAAGCCCACAAGATGTCACTGTAAAAAGGGACATGTAAGTGCTCAGCTGTACACCAAAAAGTAATCCTTCAGTATCCCCTTCTGTATGTCAAGTACCACTTCTGGGCTGTGGGCGGCGTTTGCTGGGGATGGAGCTAGCTCAGCCCACACACCACACATATATAAGGATGCAACATACTCCTTTACTTACTCTGATTCGTTTGACCAGTGAAGATTGGACCCACAAGGAGTTCTGAGACGTCGTCGGCTAACTCAACTCGCACACCATGCAATTAACCAAAAACCAAGAAACAACACTCATCTCACACTGAAAGCTTAAAATCAATACAAGTTTCATGTTGAGACACCAAGCAAGAGAACAAGTCAGTAAAGAGCAAGTCCAAAAGACCCACTCACCAGTGAGAACAGGAGAATATGAAGCAAAATTATTGCTGCATTGTAGCTTCACTAAAATAATACAAAACTTTCAACAGGCTGCTATTGCTGCTGCTGCTGCTACTGCTCTTGCTGCTGCTGCTGCTGCTGCTGCTACTACTACTACTACTACTACTACTACTACTACTACTACTACTACTACAATAATACAAAATGCTTCAGGTGAAAACAAAGCAGGAAGTAATGCAGTCACAAGCCATTCAGATACGAATAGGAGTATTCCAGGGGGAATCCCCCTCGCCATTTTCCCTGTATAGCACTTAGCCCATTAATGCGAGAGCTGAATAGAGCTGACTGCGGGTATCAAGCACATAGGGCTGAGAGGAAAATAAGTCACATACTGTACATGGATGACTTGAAACTGGTAAGTAGGAGTGAGCAAGATTTGGAGAATGAAATCAAAATTGTGAAAGCAAAGATATGACAGTGTTATGGAATCACAGGGTACACACCGACAGAGAAGTTACAGCCAATAGGCCAGATATAATAATTACAAACAAGAAAGAGAAAACATTCATACCGACAGATGTGGCAAAACCAGGGGACAGAAATATCACACAAAAGGAACCAGAAAAGAAACTAAAATACAAGAGTTTATGCAAAGAGATACAATGAATGTGGAACATGAAATGTATGATTATACTGGTAATAACTGGGGCCACTGGAATAGTAACAAAAGATTTCACGAAAAGTTTAGAAGCCATACCAGGGAAACATTCAATAGAGTACATACAAAAGACAGCTATACTTGTGACATCACACATAATATGAAAAGTACTGCAGTCTGAAACTCGAAAACTGAGCAGTGGGGAACACTCCTGGTTCAAAAGAAGTACCAGAGAGAAAAGCCCTGTGACAAGAGACAACAAATTAATAATACTGGTGGTGGTGGTGGTGGTGGTGGTGGTGGGTAGTGGTGGGTGGTGGTGGCGGTGACCAGTCTATTGACTTTTGAACTGTTGCTATTGACATAATTCTACGAGATGAAACATCAGTCCTCAATCCACACACAAATTTCTCAATTGTTCAAGTTATTCACTTCAAAAACTGTTAATACACAAAACCAATAATGCATATATAACCCCAACTTCCTGCAAAATATAATCACCATCCAATCAGCATTTCACCTGAATTCCACACCTCTTATCTAAAAATGACTTATAACACAGAATCCACAACTAAGCTCTGTAGAAGAATATACAAAAACTAAGGCTTAAGATGCTTCATCTATCAGCAATTACCCCAACTGTAACGGTTCAAAACCAACAGATTGTTCAGAGAAAAATTCCCTCACCTACTTTCTACAAAGTCAACAACATAACTGACACTACATACATCCTAATTACCCCTCAATATAAAATTATTAATTGTAAATTGAGATCTCATTTAAACTCAACCTGTAGTGTAGTTCTTCCTAATATAGTTAGATACCTGTGTTCCCTGATGATGGCCCATTTCGATTGAAACACGCTATAAGGAAATTTCCCATATACATAACAACCATCATTTGTTGTAATCAAAGGTGCTTTTCTTTGTCACCACCACCACCACCACCACCACCACCACCACCACCACCACCACCACCACTAACCCCAGTGCTGCCGCCGCTGCGTCATCCTCACCACCACCACAATGATACGAATCAATTCACAGCTTCAACAGGGTGCCTCAAGTGCTACACTGCTGTGTCATTTTGCTCCTTTAAGATTAAAAATTATAACACTAGTGTGATGCAAGCCCAGTAGGGTACAGGAAAAGTCCAACCCATTACATGACACAACTGGCACAGAAGGGCACGAGAGACACTGGATGGGGGTGGGTGTTCCACGCCACACCCAGCCACTTTATGCACAGGAAAGAAACAGGGTACTCATTGTTGAGAGGCTAGGTGGGAACCAGGGCCAGTCAGAGTATGGTGAACAGAAAATCTCTTGTACCACAGGGGTTCAAGCCTCAGGAAGTCCAGCCCATATCAAGACATTATACCAACAATGCTCTCCATGCCCCTGCAAGTCCAGTAGGGTTTAAATGAACCACAAATCATGTGTTTCATCATCACATACACTGAGTACTGGTTTGCACTAATACACTTTATGACCACCTTGTAATATGTAACAGTGTACCCTCCGTATGTTAAGTGGTCATTATCTTACTCCACTGCTGCCGTTTCCAACCACCTAGCAACTGCATCAGCAGATTTCTTGGCAACTGAGGGCATGTAAACAGACAGCACAAAGGAACACAGGCTCCAAATGTTCACATGGCTGCTCACCTTCTTTCACGTCATGCTGGCTGTAATCATGGGTTTGAATCCCACTGGAAGCAGGGATGACTGCCTCATGACAGTGTTGTGTGTTGTCAGGTAGAGGTCTCTGTGTCAGGCAGATCACTCATCCAGAGGAGTCATACCCAGTGTGGTGTGTCTGATGCCTCAATAATCACGAGGCTCTCGTACACTAGGGGCTGTTGTGCCCTGGAGGTGGAAAACAAGTGTGGTATTGAGCACAGTGGTTCTGAATATAAAATATTTTCTTTGGAATATGTAACCAGTGTTTTGTCCATGTGACATAAGTTGTGGTAAAGATGCAGATATATCCCTAGCCCACACACCTCCATGAATACCTTGTTGTTGATACAAGAGCATAGGTAAATTTTGATCAGAATTTTGAAGCAATAATTCCTGTTGGAATCCTGAATTTTAAGATATTTTTTTTAGAACTGTAACAATCGAAGTCTTTTTGGAAAAGCCATTTTAATACTATCTTCACAAGCATAGTAAGAGTAGTAAGATGGATTAATCCTTCGCCATAAAACCTGCATGGACGGTAATATGAATGTTTCACTTTAGTTTAAAATTCCCAAAGGAGCTGGCAGCAAAGGTTTTGAAGTACTTGTTTAAACAATAAGAGGAAAGACTATCTGGTACAGTGTACACTGTTTCCTTACTAGACTGGGCCAGCTGAATATATATAAACCAATATATGTCCAGACTGTTCAGTGCATAGGATAGTTACCAGCACACCTTTTAGTTTCTTTGTTATTGTATATTCCTTTGTTGATAAGCATGGCATAGCAGTTCAACTCTAATTACTACAACTCATTCAGTAGTAATAATAAAGAAAGTACTCCAAGTTGTTACTATAAATACGGCATCAGAAGACGAAAACTGCTAGCTGTTGGTCTAAAAAATGGTACGCACCAGTCTTATTACCCACCATGCCACTACAACTGGTGGCCTCGAAGCAGGATGTTGCCAGGGACACTACGATTTGTGGCAGTGGCCAGAAACTGCCCTCCACTGGGCCACTACAATGGATGGGCACAGGTAGCAAATTACCACCAGATTACTCCATTACATTAGCTAGCTGCTGTGGGGAAATCACCCCGTGCTTGCCACTACAAAAACAATGCACATTCAAACCCACAAAACTGCAGCAACCAGCTCTCTGCCACTGTCTCCATTTGCACCTTAACATATCACTTAGCATCTTCATGTGATCTAATGTACCAAAACACAAGGAACACTTCAAGACATAACTGTACATCACATGGCCTAAAAAAGCACATTGAAATCTACCACGTTATCTGGGCAAAATACTACCTGATGCCTGTCTCCACATTCAAACATCAGGCCATCAGCTGAAATATGTTATAACCTACTATATTACTACCTCCACTAAGCTAGACACTGTTTGCCTAGACCTCATGTAAGAGGTTCACTTGGATTACTGACCAGGTACAAAATGTACACATCCTTGGTTTATCCACCAGTTTCCGGAGGCTGAGAGTAACACTAACTTTTCTATTCATTTTTTAAAGTCACCAAGAACTACCATTATGCAGTAAGCATACTGTAGCAGTTGGGATACAACTACACCTTAATTGCTATTTTATCTTATACATACATTTACTGCTATAAACTTTCATATATTTTTACACCACCTACAGAGATAAAATATTGTAAAGACTAAGATCTCATCTTAACATAACTGCAGCTAGAAATTTTACTTTAACCTTATGTGTATAACCCAATGAAGGCTATCTGATTAACCAGAACACAAGGCTGTTCACACCTACAAAAATGTGTTCTGTTTCACCCTAATTTTCGTTTCATCATACAAAGCTGGAGTTTGAAACTATACCAAACATGATTAATGTTGCTTGTGTAAATTCATTTGAACTGTGGATGCTGAAATATCCTAACAGACAACAAAAGAAAAATCATCAAACACTCTCTGCTTTCTCTGGGAGAAGAAATTGTAACACCACATATAAGCAGAAAGGCTGATATTGGAAATATCAAGAAACATATTTACAGTGCAATGAGAGCATTGGCAGTCTCTTCTAAAAAACCAACCAGGGATCTGAATGGGCATACCAGTACCACTTCCTCAAGGCACTACATGTAATATGCACCAAATGTAGGGGCAAATCATAATACAAATTTCATTCACATTTCTGTTCTATGTCTATTTCCCTTGTTATCACAAATTTTACATTTTTCATTTCATAAAACTGTGTGAGAAATAAATAAGTTGAATACAAGCACCCATAAATTAAGCCTAAGAAACAACCTGGAAGAGAATCGTGGACAAAGGAAAAATGTACCCAGCACAGTAAAAGTTGGTTCTTGCTCCATAATCCAAGGGTTTATTACACCAGTCCCGCCAAGTCCTCTTTCATACTCTAGATAAACTTAACATTTGTTGAGCCTGTGATCTAATTTTTTCAAGTCAAAAGCCATGCGGCAAGTGTGCAACTGATTCAAACCACGAAGCATTTTGACCTAAGACATATGCTTCAATTTTTTCTTTTTCTTTCTGAATTACTCTTATTCTATCCCGGGCCATCTGTAAAACAATAATGTCTGCTATATCTGTAATACCATACGCACGTAATGGCCGTCGTTTGCACAACCATCAACACACCAGACTTATCAGAAATGATCTGAATAATCCAAATACATAATCCACCTTTATACACGTCTATATAACACTGTGTCGAAAATATCTTGTATTTCCCTCAGTTTTCGAAGGTGGATTGGTAAAATTCATCGAAATTATTTAGTCGAGTCCGTGCAACCACACAGCACACTAACCGGCATGGGTGGGTACACACTTGTAACGGTACCACGTATCGTAACGCCGTAACGTTACAAGTGGCTGACACGGAACGGAGTTACGAGCTAAACTTGCATCCCGTAAGAGTACGGTGTAACAATAACCACCACGCATAACGCTGTGAGGTTCCCAGTTTGTTACGGGTGTCCAAGTGAGTGCGATGTCTTTGCAGCGAGCAGTAGCTTCGTACATTTACATACATTATGCTGAAAACAAAATAAAAAACAGCGGCGGTGGTGGCAAACGGAACTGTACTCAAGCAGGGAAGTGTACAGTGCTTCAAGTTTATTAGCGGACTTGAATTATCAGTCGGTCAGTGGGTTATATAAAAATTTCACCGGAATGTCTCTTACTGAATTTGAATATTTAATTCATTTGATATTTTATTGCAGTGCAACGGATCCTTTGGGTCCCATATTATTTGCTTCTTCTTATAGGCGCCTGTAAATTCTATCACTCTTTCCTGAGTCCACTCCATTCTGAACACACAGCCACAAAACCGCACAAAAAGAACTGACCCACAGGACGGTGGTGTGCTGCGTACGTGACACGGAGCGCGTCCACACTTGCTCAAGCCGTAACTGTATCATCCCTTTGATGCGACGGGCAAATACCGACATCACACCGAAAAAGCCCGTAACGTTACACGAGAACAAACTTTTGATACGTTACGTTGTCACGTCCACACTGTCACGTTAAGGTGTTAACGTTACGCCGTAACGTTACAAGTGCGTACCTACCCTGTCTACCCACGTGCCAATGCATGTATCCTGGGAACCAGTTCTGCGTAACAAAACTAAGAAATTAACCTACTTTCTGAGGTGGCTCAGACCTTTCCTGGTCTATATATGAAACACAAGCTAACAAATGAAATTTGCTCTATACATACAAGTCTACAAAAGGAAATGTTACTGTGGGTTACTGTATGCTGCTACTGTGAAATCACAACAACAGTAAACACATTAACGTCAGTCTTTATTCTCGTCGATACATACAGGTAATTGCTATATACAGTTTGTCCGTCTCGGACGTATTTACAAGTGTTTCTCCTCTGATGTGGCGGCGAAGGGCCGCATTAGTGAGGTCCGACAGACGTCGCTCTCGCGAAGAAACGGCCTCCACTGAATTAGCGCAATGAGCGCCGAGTTGTGTACTGTGCAAGCCGGTTGCGCGGAGCAGGCTCCGCGGTGGAGAGCCTGGGGCAGCTCTGTGGTGCCGAGCAGTGTGTGCTGGTAGATACTGCGACGCGTTCCGCAGGATGCGAGCTGTAGGATGCGTTCCGCAGGATGCGAGCTACCAGGCCGAGTGACGGATGATGCTCGGGAGTCGAGCGTGGAAGTTCGTAGCACGTTGAGTCTTGATACTCAACGCTGGATCCGGAATACTGGAATGCACGATTTTGACAACCAACCAACCAAAGAGCTAACTAAGGGCGGAGACTTGCGCGAAGCGCAAGTCGACGTCCCTTTGTCTGAGTATCCATTCCTGCGTTTTAACGCATCGCTGGGCTCTAAAACAGACACCTTACTCTATAACGCTAACTGTTTATAGTCCTGATTCGCGACCGGGACTTGGTAGGCTAAAGTCTGCGGCTCTGTGAGCACATAGACTTCCTATCTGAGGGGGGGGGGGGGGGGGACAACTTTGGTTGGATGGCTGCCTGGGAGTTGAAGCCAGGGTGGCAAATCACGTAATGTATTGGAAGTGGGCACTTTGGTGAAGCCGCCGTCCCCGTGGGGAGGGGGGTTTCACGGGCCGTGCCCCGACTTTTTTAATTTCACCCTGGCATTTACCTTAAACTGAAGAAAATCACGGTTAAACATCAGTCAGGGTGACCGAAATGAGCTCAGCTAGTGAATACCTAGCACGTCTCGACGTCGACTTGTCCGCCATTATGCATGCGGCCTCGACTAGTCAGCCGAACCCTTACCTTGGGAATCCGGCAGCTTGCGTCGGCCCTCTGTCAGCGTAAATATCTGCCCAGTTGCCGAAATAAGAGGTTCCCCACACCAGCTAACTTTGAGTCATAACTCTCTGTTAGGGCTCTGGTGTGTTCTTCAAAGAACGGCACCCCAAGGTCCTCGTGAATCTGCCTGCTACTGATGTACGACGGTGCACCAATAGCAATGCGAAGACACTTGGACTGGAGAGCCTGCAGCTGCTCAACGTAGCTGCGAGCTGCGCACCTGTAGATGGGACACGCATAGACAATCATTGGGCGGATGAGCTGATTATACAGCATAACTTCGTTCCTGATGGAGAGGCCGCTTAGGAGACAGCCAAACACACTCAGTCGCTGGGAGGCTTTCTTCCTGACCTGTACGATATGAGACCGCCAGGTCAGGCGTGAATCTAGAGTCACTCCCAACTAACGGGCTGTATCGGCCCATTCAATTGGCTGTCCTAGGAACTGAACCGGTCGAGGTCGGGGAATTCGCCAGGCGGCCTTAGCAAAGAGCATCGCATTGCTCTTTGAGACGTTAATGGCGATTCTCCATTCTCTCAGCCACCGCTCTAAGTCACTCAGTTAAGTTTCTAAGTACCTGCTGAGCAGCGCTGACTTGCGTGACGTGGCTATAATGGCCGTATCGTACGAGTATAGGGCCAGCTCGACGTGGCGGGAAAGCACAGGCATGTCATTAACATGCAGACTGAAGAGCACAGGTGAAACTAGTCCGCCCTGCGCGACTCCAACACGCATGTGACGACGGGTGGATGTGGCGGTTAGGAAAGCTGCCTCGAACGTCTGGTTATGGAGATACGAGGATATTATTTTAACAAGGTAGGAGGGGAAATTGAGGGCGGCTAGCTTGAAAAGGAGACCATCTACCCAAACAGTATCGAAGGCTTTTGCCACGTCGAGAAAAATCGCGCCTGTCAGTCTCTTCTCGCCGAAGTTCCTAGTCACTCTTTCAACGAGGCGGGCCAGCTGAAGAGTCGTGCTATGTTTGGGTCTGAATCCAAACTGCTCATCACGCAGTAGCCCACGCCCGCTTACTTCGATTAAGATCCTACTAAGTAGGATCTTTTCGAACAGTTTGCCAATCGTGTCTAGCAGACTAATAGGCCGATACAACGAGGGTAGTGACGGGTCCTTCCCGGGTTTCAGGATGGAAATCACGCGGGCGTGCTTCCATACCGGTGGGAAGTACTGCGCTAGGAGCGCTGCGTTCAATAAGGCAACGAGGAGGCTTATAGCCCGCTGTGGAAGGTGCTTCAGAGCCCTGTTCGATAAACCGTTGGGGCCTGGCGTTTTGCCGACCTTAGACCCCGAATGGCGTCCTGGACTTCCATGGGGTTGGTTAACTTAGGCTCGCTTGCAGGGGCATAAGAGTATGCTTGCAGCGCCTCGGTAAATTTCTCAATAACTGCCGGATCCGACGGGGCGTTTACCGGCCGAAATTGAGACTCAAGACTGTCGGCCAGGGATTCTGCATTCTCTTGATCAGAAAGAGCAATTCCGCCCGGGGTGACGAGGGGTGGGTGGTGAGGGAGTGGGAACTCTCATCACCCGCCTTGTCATCTTCCACAGCGATTGGTCCTCGGAGTCAAGGCTCTCTAGCGTGCAACTCCACTGGTCTTTGCACCACTCATTTAGCTGATAGGTTACAGACCGCTGAATAGGTTGACCTTAGCTTTCGGAGCAGGGTCCCTGGTGATTTGCCACTGCCTCCTCAGCCTGTTCTTCAGGCGTATTTCATCCTGAGTACGTGCCGGTATTGGGGGCCGTGGGTCATGGCAAGGGCGACTCTTGGGAGTCGACGCCGCCAGCGCCTCCAAAATTGCACTGGACATTTCCTCCACGCACGTGTCGATTTTCCCCTCGTTCGGCAGCAATGCGGGGGACGGTAGCCTCTCTTCTAGGCTGGCCTGAAATTTGACCCAGTCGGTCCGCCTGTAGTCAGGTCGGGCTGGCAGATTGGGAAAGGATGATCGGCACGTCTTGTCGAAGAGTACAGGAAGGTGATCTGAGCTTAGTGCTGAGCACGCCGTCAGATACATTGGGAAGGTTAGGTCCTTGGTAATTACGATGTCTAAGACATCGGGGGTAGCCGAGGAGTTATACGGGACAGTGGTGGGTGAGTCCGGTCCATACATCAAACAGAAGTTTCCGCTATCGTAATAACGCAGGAGCTTGCACCTGGTCGTGGCCAACCGCGAATGCCAGTCTACATGCTTGGCATTTACGTCCCCCGTCATCAAGATGGGAAACCCTTCGCCAAAGCATGCAGACAGGCCCGATCCGACTATGGGCCGGGAGGGCGAGAGGTACACTGCCAGGATTTTAAGAGTGCCACTAGCCAACATAATGTGTACGGCAGTTGCCTCTAACTGCGTCAAACCGAGGACGGGTACAGCGTAGTGATCTATACCCCGACGGACCATTATTGCTGTTCCGCCTCCCTCTGTGGGTCGGTCTGTTCGGTGACAAACAGTTTTCAAGCCGAAAGATTCCCTCTCTCGCAGATGAGTTTCTGTCAAGAGACATATATCGACTCCGTGCTGACTGAGGAAATGTTCCAGTTCCAGCTTCCTGCCGCGAACACCATCGACATTACAGCAGGCCAACCGCAGAGCTTTCACCACGTTCGTCCTTCTAGGCCGTGCAGCCATATTCGGCTACAAAGAGGACAACGATTTTGAGGACGGCCCGCGAGCGGGCCGCCCCAGACGGGAGGGTGGGCGCAGCTGCCAGGAGCCGGCGCGTCAGCTCCACACAGACGCCCAGGGGTAAGGTGTGACTTGTCGGATTGAGGTGGCGGTATCGATTTAGTAGGATCTGGGTTCTTAGGTGAAGATTTCCCAGACTTCACCTTTGTACTAGTCACTTTGGCCTGCCCGAGGGCCTTCGTGGCTTTTAGTACCGGGTTGGCAGCGTTGCTCCCCGTGTTAAGCTCGGCCATTTTGTCCTTTTGAGGGACCCCTGTGACCGACCTTGGAGAGGGTTCAGGAGGGGTTGGGAGGGTAGCCTTAACAACACGACCTCCTCGCACAACATGGTTCCAACCAGATCCAAGGCTCTCCTGCTCTGCGGATGGCTGTGGCGGGACTACTCCGTTTGAGGCGGGCTGGACGGCAGCACCGCTGGTCCGGGTGCGTTGGTTGGGCACGTGATTTGCAAGCGCCGCTTTTGCCTCTTTCCACTTGCTGCAGCCCCGGTAGTTGGCCGTGTGGTTGCCCCCGCAGCTGCAGCATTTAAGCTGCTGCTTTGGGGTCGACCACTCCCCTGATAGGTGAGTCTCCCCGCAGGCAACGCACCGGGGTGCATAACCGCAGTTCCGCTGCGTGTGGCCGAAGCGCTGGCACCGCTTGCACTGCACAGGACCAATCGGTGCTACGTACGTCTCCACTAACACCCTTAGCCCACACAGTTCAGACAAGGAGCGAACCTTCTGAACCCCCGGTCCTCGTGCCACCGACACGATAAAGTGCGAGGTCAGGGGCCGATCTTTGGAGGCGTCCAGATCACGGCGCCCAGAGCGGAGCTGCATCACTCCCTGGACACATATGCCCAGGGCTTCCAGCTCCTCACGGACGACGATCTCTGGCATTTGCCTGCCAAAATTCTTGATGAGGAGATTTACCTGCCGATCCTCGGGGAGGGAGAAAATGTGAAAACTCACACCCTTGCTCCCATCGAGGGATCGGAGGGCACTCACCGTGGCCCGAAAGCCGCCAGCTGTCCCTGGGACAATCATCAGTTTCTCGGCCTTCAGCTGGGTCGAGAGACTGCTGGGGCACTGCGTCCTTAGCCAGGTAAGGAAGCCGCGAGTATCAGAGACACCTGAAACAAAGATGGGCGTCTTGTTGGGTCGCTCGCCGGCGAGAGCGACCTTAGCAGTCAGGGTGATGCCAGCTGGCATGCCATCCAGAGGCCCGGACATGTCAGTCGACATGCGCCTACAGACTGCCTCAGAGGAGACAGCGGGCTCGGAAGTATCCGAGCACTTGGCTGAGGGCTTGGACGGCCCACTTGACTGCTGCGGGTTAGCGTGCCCCGCAACTACCGCTGCGTAGGCTGGCCCATCTTTGCCGGGAAGTGGCTTGCAGGAAGCAGCCACCTCCCCAGAAGTGCCTGGCGCGGACGACCCGTCAAGCGGGTTGGGCGCCGGACGTCTAATCGCAGGCCCCGATGAGCCGTCTGACCGTGAAAGCTCTTCGCCCTTCCTCTTTGCCGTCGGGCTCTGCAGCGGCTTGCCGGTCGGTTGAGCCATACTCGCGGCAATAGAGCCCGTAGGATGGCGCTTGCAGGCGACCACACTGGGTGGTTTGGCCTTGCTAGGCACACCGGCCCTGCTCCGCTTCCGCGCAGCCATCGCTTTCCGCAGCTCTCGGAGGGGAGCTGGGGAAAGTTCCATCGTCAAAATAGCCTTAACAAAGGCTAATTCCTCCTGCTTCAGCATTGCGCCGACAGCAGGGGGACCGTACTCCTGAACTACTACTCCCTCTTACCCACTGAAGGACCAGAGAAGCAGCAGCAAACAGGATTACTCCTCGGGAGCAGTGAGTACTCCTACCGACAACAGTACGTGAGCGCCCGCCTAAGAACCTTACTCCAGAACTTACTCCTTGCGAAGCGCACCAGACCACTGCCAATACTAGACTCCGCATCGCACCACACCACTCAACCGCCGCACGATTTTGGCTGGAAATGTCGCCTTTTATTCCTGGCCGTCCCTGGGCTGCCCGTCTGCGATTGGCTGGCAGGAAGAGCTTGTTGCAGTGATGGGGAGATTGGCTACCGCTGTACTGCGCGGAAAGGGCCGTTGCAGCTGCGGGGGCAACCACACGCCCAACTACCGGGGCTGCGGCAAGTGCAAAGAGGCAAACGGCGCTTGCAAAACAAGTGCCCAAGCAACGCACGCGGACCAGCGGTGCTGCCGTCCAGCCCGCGGCGAACAATGTGGTCACGCCACAGCCAACCGCAGAGCAGGAGAGCCTTGGATCTGGTTGGAACCATGTTGTCCGAGGAGGTCGTATTGTTAAGGCTACCCTCCCAAACCCTCCTGAACCCGCTCCAAGGTCTGTCAAGGAGGTCCCTCAAAATGACAAAATGACTGAGCTTAACACGGCGGCCAATTCTGCCAACCCGGTACTAAAAGCCACGAAGGCCCTCAGGCAGGCCCAAGTCCCAAGTACAAAAGTGAGTCTGGGAAATCTTCACCTAAGAACCCGAATCCCAATAAACCTCCACCTCAAACCGCCAAGTCACCCGTCGAGGAGATCTCGGATCTCCTCGACACCCTACCCCTGGGCGCCTGTGTGGAGCTGACGCGTCGGTTCCTCACAGCTGTGCGCACCCTCCCTTCTGGGGCGGAACGCTCGCGGGCCGTCCTCAAATCGTTGTCCTATTTGCAGCCGAATATGACAGCACGGCCCAGAAGGACGAACGTGGCGAAAGCTCTGCGGTTGGCCTGCTGGAATGCTGATGGTGTTCGGGGCAGGAAGCTGGAACTGGAACATTTCCTCAGCCAGCACGGTGTCGATATATGTCTTTTGACAGAAACTCGCCTGCGGGAGAGAGAAGTCTTTCGGCTTCCAAACTATGTTTGTCACCGAACAGACCGGCCCGCAGGGGGAGGCGGAACAGCAATAATGGTCCGTCGGGGAATAGATCACTACGCTGTACCCGTCCTCGGTTTGACCCAGTTAGAGGCAACTGCCATACATGTTATGTTGGCAAGTGGTACTCTTAAAATCCTGGCAGTATACCTCTCGCCCTCCAGGCTCATTGTCGAATCGGACCTGTCTGCATGCTTTGGCGGAGGGGTTCCCGTCTTAATGGTGGGGGACCTCAATGCCAAGCATGTAGACTGGAAATCGCGGCTGACCACGACCAGGGGCAAGCTCCTATTTGATTACGCTAGCAGAAACTCCTGCGTGATTTATGGACCAGACTTACCCACCACTCTCCCGTATGACTCCTCGGTTACCCCCGATGTCTTAGACATCGTAATTACCAAGGACCTAACCTTCCCAGTTTATCTGACGGCGTGCTCAGCACTAAGCTCAGATCACCTTCCTGTACTGATCGACACGACATACCGATCATCCTTCCGCAACCTGCCAGCCCGACCTGACTACAGGAGTTCCGACTGGGTCAAATTTCAGGCCAGCCTAGAAGAGAGGCAACTTTCCACCCCGTTACTGCCGAACAAGGGGGAAATCGACACGTGCGTGGAGGAAATGTCCAGTGCAATTTTGGAGGCGCTGGCGGCGTCGACTCCCAAGAGTCGCCCTCGCGATGACCCACGGCCCCCAATACCGGCACGTACTCAGGATGAAATACGCCTGAAGAACAGGCTGAGGAGGCAGTGGCAAATCACCAGGGACCCTGCTCCGAAAGCTAAGGTCAACCGTATTCAGCGGTCTGTAACCTATCAGCTAAATGAGTGGTGCAAAGACCAGTGAAGTTGCACGCTAGAGAGCCTTGACTCCGAGGACCAATCGCTGTGGAAGATGACAAGGCGGGTGATGAGAGTTCCCACTCCCTCACCACCCACCCCTCGTCACCCCGGGCGGAACTGCTCTTTCTGATCAAGAGAAAGCAGAATCCCTGGCCGACAGTCTTGAGTCTCAATTTCAGCCGGTAAACGCCCCGTCGGATCCGGCAGTTATTGAGAAATTTACCGAGGCGCTGCAAGCATACTCTTATGCCCCTGCAAGCGAGCCTAAGTTAACCAACCCCATGGAAGTCCAGGACGCCATTCGGGGTCTAAGGTCGGCAAAACGCCAGGCCCCAACGGTTTATCGAACAGGGCTCTGAAGCACCTTCCACAGCGGGCTATAAGCCTCCTCGTTGCCTTATTGAACGCAGCGCTCCTAGCGCAGTACTTCCCACCGGTATGGAAGCACGCCCGCGTGATTTCCATCCTGAAACCCGGGAAGGACCCGTCACTACCTTCGTTGTATCGGCCTATTAGTCTGCTAGACACGATTGGCAAACTGTTCGAAAAGATCCTACTTAGTAGGATCTTAATCGAAGTAAGCGGGCGTGGGCTGCTCCGTGATGAGCAGTTTGGATTCAGACCCAAACATAGCACGACTCTTCAGCTGGCCCGCCTCGTTGAAAGAGTGACTAGGAACTTCGGCGAGAAGAGATTGACAGGCGCGATTTTTCTCGACGTGGCAAAAGCCTTCGATACTGTTTGGGTAGATGGTCTCCTTTTCAAGCTAGCCGCCCTCAATTTCCCCTCCTACCTTGTTAAAATAATATCCTCGTATCTCCATAACCAGACGTTCGAGGCAGCTCTCCTAACCGCCACATCCACCCGTCGTCACATGCGTGCTGGAGTCGCGCAGGGCGGACTAGTTTCACCTGTGCTCTTCAGTCTGCATGTTAATGACATGCCTGTGCTTTCCCGCCACGTCGAGCTGGCCCTATACTCGTACGATACGGCCATTATAGCCACGTCACGCAAGTCAGCGCTGCTCAGCAGGTACTTAGAAACTTAACTGAGTGACTTAGAGCGGTGGCTGAGAGAATCGCCATTAACGTCTCAAAGAGCAATGCGATGCTCTTTGCTAAGGCCGCCTGGCGAATTCCCCGACCTCGACCGGTTCAGTTCCTAGGACAGCCAATTGAATGGGTCGATTCAGCCCGTTACTTGGGAGTGACTCTAGATTCACGCCTCACCTGGCGGCCTCATATGGTACAGGTCAGGAAGAAAGCCTCCCAGCGACTGAGTGTGCTTGGCTGTCTACTAAACAGGAGAAGCGGCTTCTCCATCAGGAACGGAGTTCTGCTGTATAAGCAGCTCATCCGCCCAATGGTGGAATATGCGTGCCCCATCTGGAGGTGCGCAGCTCGCAGCTACGTTGAGCAGCTGCAGGCTCTCCAGTCGCAAGTGTTTCGCATTGCTACTGGTGCACCGTTGTACATCAGTGGCAGGCAGATTCACGAGGTCCTTGGGGTGCCGTTCTTTGAAGAACACACCAGAGCCCTAACACACAGTTATGACTCAAAGTTAGCTGGTGCGGGGAACCCCTTAGTTCGGCAACTCGGCAGATATTTACGCTGACAGAGGGCCGACGCAAGCTGCCGGATGCGCAAGCTAACGGAGCAGCTGACCAGCCGAGGCCGCATGCAAAATGGCGGACAAGTTGACTCGCTATTGACTCAAACGTGCTCGCTATTGACTGGCTCAGTGCATTTCGGTCTCCCTGAGGTTTTACCGTGATTTTCGTCAGTTGTAAGGTAAATGCCAGGGTGAAATTAACAAAGTCGGGGCACGGCCCGCGAAACCCCCCCCCCCCCCCGCGGGGACGGCGGCTTCACCGAAGAGCCCACTTTGAATACATTACGCGATTTGCCACCCTGGGTTCAACTCCCAGGCAGCCATCCAACCAAAGTCGCCCCCCCCCCCCCGATAGGAAGTCTACGTGCTCCCAGACCCGTAGCCTTTAGCGTAGCAAGTCCCGGTCGCGAATCAGGATTATAAACAGCGTACGCGAATCCCCGTTATAGAGTAAGGTGTCTGTTTTAGAGCCCAGCGATGCGTTAAAACACAGGAATGGCTACTCAGACAAAGAGGCGTCGTCCGCCCCTTAGTTAGCTCTTTGGTTGGTTGGTTGGAAAGGGCCGTTTTGCGTTTGTGGGGATGTTCCCACATTACATTACCTCTCCTGCAACCATTTCGTCACTAACGATTTACCACGTAATTTATATAACAGTCGTTATTTTAAGTCGTACATTTTATTTGAAGGTAGCGACGGCCGCAAATAAACAACAGCAACCATATGACACACCAATCACTTCAGTAACCGAAAATGGGAATGACCAACGCCACTCTACCTTGCTAACATCACTACTCCCCGTGAAACACCCAACGTGACGCTTTCCCATTCGCCACACACAGTCGTCACCTTGGCGGTGATTCAGACATATTTTTCCCCCAAAATTATATATGCTTGTCAGTAAATGAGTTGTAGACATATTTCGGATTCCGTTAATTTAACATTGACGTAATTTCAGTTAAACAAAATATTTTACTGTACATCAAGATACGTACATTAGTTGCCTACCATATACGAGTACTTCCGACACGGATATACGTTATGGACTGGGAAACTCTAATCCATGAACTAAGCAGCCAGGATTTTTGTTCCTTAATATTCTGTAACCAAATGCGTGGGTTCGTGGTTGGCTGAGTAGAACCTAACACAAGGCACGACACGAAAGTCACGAGTGTGCGGTTGACATAAACAACTGATTTTTAATTAAACTTCCTGTCATATAACCACAGTATAAACATGGCTTTCCATGCTTGTTTTTATGCAAAGGATTAAATAGTATTTTTATATGCAAGGCCATATGTGCAGCTCCTATTGTATGAAGAGTTTTTGAAATGTATATGATACGCCATTTGTAACTGTCATGTATGGCATTAATATGCCTAGTTGTAAATGGCATCTTTTCCTTAAATGACATAATTACGGAATGTCATATATTTTATATGCCACTTGATTATATAATGTGTGAGATTTAAGTTCTTGATGGTTTGCCTGTGAAGGTGGCATTCTTCTGGGGTGTGACACTGTATAGTCTTCTAGCTAGTCATGGACATTTTGATTCGCCACTGAATGTGGAAGTAAAAGTTTCTCCAAAATGTCAGGAACAAGCTACCAGACTATGCAGGATCAAAGTTCCTGATTTCAGGGCATGTAGTTTGCACTTGCCTATTGTGCATTATGTGTGCGCAAGGCATAGTACTGTAGGTGAGAACAGAAGTCATCACTTCACTTTCAACGCTCTACTACACATCCAGGCTCTTGCAAAACTACTTTAATTTCATTACTGAATGCAGACAACTTTAATACATATTACATTACATCTGGTATGTGTTCCTTCATTTCTGCACTTCCAGTATGTTTTATCCATACACTTGTGACCACATAAACAAAAAACAATGATAGCAGGAGAACCATCATGTTCACTGGATGAGCGTTGTAACTCGTTCTACTGCAGCTGAAATACAAATGCAACATAAGCCTTACTTGGCACTAATTGGACTGAAAGCTGAGTTGACATCACAGATGGTTTGAACTTGGTGGAAGAGACAGAAATCCTGAAGATGCAGCCTGTAGACAGTCATTTACTGACTGTGCTACCGTACGGCAGTTTGTCACTGCTTATACACTAGTTACAAGCCAGTGGTGAAATGCTGCTTGCTTCCAGATCAACGAGACATGGAAATGCCATTAAAGAGCCAAACAAATTGTAATCAATGAATGCACACACTTAAATACATAATTTACTCATAACTCTGAACATATAGTTTTATATTTTCTCATGTTTCAGCAATTTATTCGCTGAATATTGCTACCTGCCATCAAGTGAACCAGTCTGAGTGAAGAGTGAAGTGATTTGTCATATGAAAGACATCACCACCACTCTGCACACACCTCTTGACCATGCCACACACACAAGTACAGGACAAGATCTTAGAGAACAGCATACACTTGTATACATCACCACCCGAACTCTAATATATCACCAAAAGATTTTGATTTCAACATTTTATCTGTAATGATTTTAGGTATAGTATAGTGTACTTGACTTTCACATGGTAAAGGTCTTTAGAAGTGAAACCACACTGCAACGGGATGTAACAAAGCTTGTGACCTTTGATAGCCCCTGGAGATGGTAATTTATTACTGAAACATATGTAGGGGTGATAAGATAAAATATATTTATCACTAGTTTGTGCAATTGTTGGTTTGATCTAGATAAAATTTTTTAACATGTGTAGGGAATTTGTGTTGCATTGGAACTCTGCATACTCACAAACTGTGAACCAAATTATATGAGAGTAACATTTTCTGCTAAGATGTGTCTTCATTAACTTATGAGGTGATTTCTATACTCATTGCTTGTAACCAAGAAGAAATACAGGTTCATTAAATTTCTTTCGTAAGACTGCATGACATTATAAAGTTCAAGTCTTCAGTTCTAAGAGTCAATTCAAAGTACACAGGTTTGTGATAAATTCCTAGCATAAATCCTGTCAGTATACATTGTGTCAGGACTGGTACTGGTGCCTGTGACAGAATGTATTCTTCAGCTGTAACCCAGTTTTGACCCAGTGATGAATACTAAAGCTGACATAAATGTACATTTGTCTCGTAAGAGGTCAGCAGCAACTACTGGTGGTGATCAGTGACGTTCATTACAAAATACTTTGAAAGTAGGTACTGTGTCTTCCTGTGTTATCAGACATCACTAAGTCAACTTCCATATTAAGGTCTGTTTCAATTCACACAGACATAGTTTCACACATCTGCAGTCCCCAACATGGAACTGAATACACACACTAGTACTGTGGCCTACTGTGAACGGTTAGTCTCATATGAGGTTGGATTAAACTGCTTTAGACATTACCAGTCAATTTTCACCACTTAATATTACACACCCTGTACTGAAACTGCAGCAGGTACAGTGAGCCATTCCCTGGGAGGGAAAGATACCACTGTGCAATGGTGAGTTCTGGAACATGCGGAACTTCAAACTCACAGTTCATATGTGCTTCTGTGCAGTGCCTTAATACAAGAAGAAACTGCCATTACCCTGAAACTGTATGAACTTGTAGTACTGAGGCTAAAGTTCACTACCTTTGTTCCATATCTCCAGTTTGATTCTCAGAGGTTTTGGGTTTTACAGACTGACTAGCACAATGCACTTGATATGTTTTAATTTCTTAACTGTTATTCTTGAGTCCCATGGTAGTGCTACACACACCTCCATCCAAATGGCTGGTAAAGTTAAAATATTCATGACTATACATTTAAATTAGGATTGCATATCTTGAAACAGGTTTAGAGTTAGCAATTCAGCTTTGGAAATAACCAACCTCCACCATTGTCTATGAGACGACAGCATATTACATATTTCACTGTCACATGTACTTATTGCACAATACATTGCAGGTATGTCTTCTAAATTATGATTCCTTCTTACAAGTCCACTGGATAGCAAGTTCATGTTCTTATCAGTTTGCATGCAGTTTAAAATTTTTGTGGGGAATGCTAATGAATATAATGCCTAATAAAATCCTAACCTATGGGTTTACTACACCCTTCATATACTTCACCTTTTTTCTTATATCCTTATCTTTGGACCACAATTTCATACCAATTTGTATTCTCTGTATAGCATGTGCATCCCCTGTATCCTGTCCAACTTCATTGCAGTTTCCATGCTGAGATGAAAGAAGTAATCTAGATAGGGTAATGTATTGATCACTTTCAGACTACTATAATTATTACTGAATCCGATCACAGGAATATGGCCACACACCACTGACATTCTGCCATGCAGTATGCTTATACGTACTGCGGCACACACTGCTGTTATATACAGACTGACACGCGCAGAGCAGCTCCCTTCTTCCTCTCTCCTATGTTCCCACCGTCCTTGCTACCTCCACATAGTAATCCCTTGCACCACCCTTGCCTCAGCTTCCAGACTGTCAACTTGTCTAAATTTTCATTCCTGGTTGCCATTTACAAATTTCATTTGAGGACACGTGGAAGACACGCCACAGTCCCTCCTCTGGCACTGTGAATAAGTCTAATTTTGGTTGGTGTTTATCTCAACAGTGCCTGGCAGGTTTTGTTTGTTCCTACACTGTATGTGTTAGAAAGAGGCAGTGAGCTGCCAAGCAGAAGCTGATTCTAAATATGTAATTTATATCTTGTGTTATCACATCACATTCATTTATTGTTAATTGTGAAATTTTGTTATGTTAATCCCTCACGTATCTATTTGTTACACGAATCCATTGTGCAATTAGTGTTTCTGTTTGTTGATGAAGTTGCAACATAGTAGTAAGCGGCCATATTCCTGTGATGTGAATTTTTTTACCTGACACACACCACACGAATACCGCCACCCACCATTATGTGTCCCTTATTGTTTTGTCAGGCCATCTTCTTGAACACATGCTTTATCACACACATCAGACAACTACATGCATCACCACAGTGTGTTCCTTAATGTCTCATCAAGTTATACTCTTGATCAAATGCCTTACCAGACACATGGAGGTCTACAGACACTTAGCACTGTGTGTTAACGTCTCATCAGAGTCTTCTGTTCACCAAATGTATTACTACACATACATCACACTATTACAGATGCTCTCAAGTACAGATGTAATGGTGCCCGAGTTAATCTGTGTATGCCTCATTATGCACATCGCAGGAATATGAGTGTCTGCTAGTATGTAAGCACTGAATACTCAGGACTTGCTGTCTTATTATATACAGTTGGTCTATGCTGATGATGCTAACTACCAGATGAAAACCAAGATATTATAAAAAAAGCTACATATATATTTATGTATTATCAATGGAACACTGGACAAATTCTTTGTAATGTACCAAAGTTCAAATACTTTGGAACAATATTAACAAATGCAAATTTTAAGAGTGAAGAACTTGAAGAGCAGATTCCATTCAGTGAATGACTGCTGCCATTTGTTCCAGGATCTTTTGTGTTCCAGTTTGCTACACAAGATATAAAAATCAAAATATACATAAATATAATTTTGTGTGTTTTTTAAACATGATTGTGAAACTTAGTCTCTCACCTTAAGGAAAGAATAAAAACTGAAGGTATTCAAGAACAGGGTACTGAGGAAGAAATATGGGCCTAAGAGGGAGGAAATAACAGGACTTGACAAAACCCCATACTGAGAGCGAGACTTAATGATTTGTACTCCTCACACAGCAATATTAGGGCGATAAAGTCAAGGAGGATGACACACACGCATGCGCGCGTGCGCGCGCGCACACACACACCCATATTCCATGGTTGCACAAGTATGTCACCAACACAACACAATCTAAAACAAGTAATAAATATACAAATACAGACAATTTTACAGCCTTAAATGCTAGAAACATGCTACAAAACAGCATTATACACCATCCTTACATATATACCATTCATCCACAGAGTAAAAGGAATGTGCATTTAAGTATTTTCGTAAGGCTAATTTAAACTTTGCCTTTCACTCTTAAGCATCGTCACACTAAATGGTAAGCCGGTGAAAATTTGATGCCAGCATAAAATGTACTTTTTTTGAAAACAAGACAGGTTGGCATTTGGTCTATGAAGATGGCGCTTATTCCTTGTATTAATATTTTGTATAGACGAATTTGAGTGAAAAATTTCTTGCTTACTGACAATGAAGTTCATTAATGAAAATATATATTGGCATGAAAAAGGTAAAATCTCTAACTGCTTACATAGACTTCTACATGAAGTTCTGGTTTGTGCACCAGCCATAATTCTGACAATTTTCTCTTGTAAAGTGAAAATCTTCCTGCTGTTGGTAGAGTTCATCATCATCTTCTTCCATGGATTAGGTCATTTGACCTGTTCGGCATCGACGCATTGCCATCGTTTTCTGGGAAGTCCACGATCTCTTCTTCCTTGGGGTTTGTAGTTGAGGGCATGTTTCAGTAGAAAATTATTCCATATCTTACGATGGAATGAAAATATGCATAGTAAATTGATTTCAGTGTGTTAATGTCACTGGTATCAACCACTGACCTAACAGTGTAACATGCTCCACTTCACTTAGGCATCATTTGTTCAATAAGGTTCTTCCAGTTTAAGAGCTTATCAATTTGCGAACCCAGAAATTTTGTATTTACCATTTCTCCTGTATATTTTTTTTTATAACCAATATGTAATATAGAATGTGATGAACTGCGTGTTTAAATTTCATTATGCAGTAAAACCCTGTTAAGACTTTTTGAAAATTCCAAGAAAATCTGACTTCTTAAGCAGGAAATTTCTTAAAAGGGTAGGACCAAAAAGTTCCACTTTTTAACTTTTTTGTGAACTTATTACATGCGTATTATGAATGTGTATAATTTGCAGCTATCTTAACACATTCTCACTTGTATCTGCCTATTTAACCATTTTGTCTGTCACCTTTCATTCACAGTTTTATTTACACCTTTACCTGTACTGTTACTGACTTTTCATTCACATGTTCACATTTCATTCCAGATGTTTACTTTTCCTTGAAATATTTTTCAAGCATGGGTTGTTGCTCTTTTTTCAAAAACAGTAGCAGTATACATCTTCAGATTCCATAGGTTCACTTTTAGGTAGACCATAAGGGGTGGCCAGTAGTTCCTGTTACTTTCACTAACTCTGCAATGTCTTGAATATATTTTCTGGAATTGCTTATGTAACTTATCTGCACACAGTCACCACAAATGTTTCACAATCACGCTACACCACAACACTTTTTTATTACTGCTGATAAATTACATTTAAACAAGTTGTCGCAATCAACCACCCACTTACCTTGCGTCAAACCGCTGTCCCCCCAGCAACGTGGAACATTGTGTCACTTCGACTAGCGCGTGCCTAAACTTCTTCAAATGTTATTGGCTGCATTCGTTTCCTCCAAGTCCTGGGCAGATGAAGCAGCAAGTGAGCTGCTACATGCCAGCCATTGCCAAACTCAGGCTTATGCAAGTCATGGAACAGCTAGGATCAGCTTCCGGCCGCCAGATACAATTTTTTGGTTGTCGTGAGAGACCGCGTAGTGGGGACTGACTACATTCTGTGCATCGCGGAAGAAATATGACAACCCCACGTCGGCCATGAGGTTGCACCATCCACTGTTTGAAACGTGGGGGAAATGAGCTTGGAGATTAACCTCTATGAACTGACCGCGCCATCTGAATGCTGCATTTTGGAAACAGAACGAATGGAACCTTGGGGAAATTCTGTACAATTTTGAAACATAAAATGTATTAAATGGGTAAAAACATTGTTTCATTGTCAAATTTGTTTCTTTTTAGGCAGGAAATTTTCTTATGCAGGGATATATGAAAAGGGCAACATGTAATGTTATCAACTGGGAGAATTTTTGTGCTTTTTTATCCCAACTTCTTAGGTGGGAAATTTCTTAACTGGGGACTTCTTAAATGAGTTTTACTGTATTTGTTTCATCTAGGTTTAGGACTAACAATAGCAGCAAACCATTTAATCATACAAGAAGAAACTAAATCTGACACTGAACAGAAATCTTTGAATTTCTGCTTGAAATTATGAAACTAGTGCCATTAGCAAATACTGTTGGGTCGGATATAGAATTTATTCTCACAGAAAGGTCATTTATATACATCATGAACACTGGAGGCCCTAGAACTGACCCTTGGGGAACTCCATGTTGCAATGTACCCCAGGCAGAGCAGAAATTCTGAGTCGTATTAGGTGAATTTACTTCAACTTTCTGTTTTCTGTTAGCTAAATAGTACCTCAGCCAATGTTCAGATATATCTCCAATTCCATAGATATGTAATTCAGCTAACAGAATTCCATCATTTATGCAGTCAAAAGCCTCTGCCAAATTACAGAAAATTCCTCCAACATGCGTTTTTTAGTTAACAGATTGAAATACACCATCTGTTAGTCTGAAGGCAGCATTTTCCATAGATATCCCCTTCCTAAAACCATGCTGTTTTGTGACCAGTATGTTGTTAAGATGCAGATGTTGACTCAATCTACTGTGCACAGCTTCCTCAAATACCTTAGCAAAAGCTGTTAATAATGAATTAGGCCTATAATTTGCCATACTAGTCTTGTCTCCTTTCTTGTAAAGTGGCTTAACTAAAGCAATTTTGAGATGGTCAGGAAAAATACCAGTACCATATTTACTCAAATGCAAGATGAGATTTTTCCTTCAATTTGGCACTTAAATATAGGGTCATCTTAAATTCGCATATGAAGCAACAAACTGGACTGTGCAAAACCCAATCACTCTGAACCAGACCATGTGTAGCCAAACCACGTGCTGCATCATTGTGTATAAACAAAAGACAGAACACACCACAACTGAAGTTCACTGACACCATCATCTTTTTTGGAAATGCACCCATCCTTACTTTTTAAAGAAGCATGACGTTTCAGAAGCAGACTCCATTTCCATTTTCAGGCAAAGAAGCACCTAACACGGTGGACCCCCTATGTCAACCTATTCTCAGGCACTGGGTACCACAGAAACAGTAACTTGCTAAGATATGCACCTGAGAACAGATCTAGTCCAAGGGCAGTAACAGAAAAAGGCCATTAAAAATTAACTACAAGACTCAAAAATAAAGCCTGAACAAATCTACAGATTAAAAACCATAAAAAGAGCCACATACTCAGATCAGACCACAAACACAACACAAAATTATAGAAAACATGTATTTAAAATTCTTAACACCACTAACACCATCTGTGGAGAAAACTGTGAATCTTTACGAGTTCAAGTATGTTTATAAACCAATAAATATATATGTATCAGTCAATGTGGATCATAACTGCATGACAGCACATCTCACTAGACGTAACTGTGAAGGGCTGCATATCCGCTGTGACTGATGACATGTTGTGGAATGTTAAGAATGAGTGTGAGGTAGATGAAGACACTGACTGTGAAGGTGGAGACAGTGACACTGATTGGTACAGGTGGGTAGAATCTGACATGCTTTGTGTATTAGGTGTATGATTAACACTAAAATACTTTTCTTAAGACTTTTATTTCTGGGTAGTCGTAATAGATTTGGATAAATACATTCATTTATTTCTGGGGTCATCTTAGATTAGAGTTATCTTGGATTCGGGTAAATACAGTATATAGCGAGTGATTGTAAATGTAGCTTAATGGGTGACTAATCAGAGAAGCACAGTTTTTTAAGATTTAACTTGTTATTTCATCATAAATTGGTGATTTCTTTTTTAGGTTTTAGGGAATGTATTATACTTCTTATCTCAGCTTCAGTGACTGATATTGTTTTTATGCTAGGGCAGTCTCCAGGAAATAAGCCTTTTAGAATTGAGATAGCATCTCCTTTCTCTACTTGCTGAATGTTTAATTTTTCAGCAATTGTTATAAAGAAATTACTGAAGGCATTGGCTACGTTTCTTGGATCCTTTAATTTTTCATCATTCAAAAGTAACATGGGAACCTGTTCCACTGAATGCACTTCTCCTGGGCCATTATTTATAATGTTCCATGTTGTTTCTATTTTGTTACCAGACTTTGCTATATGTCTACTGTACTACTGTAGCTTAGCTTCTTTTATAATTTTTCTTAGCATCTTATAATATTTAATTATATGCACTCTTGCTGTTGCATCATTGCTGCTCTTAGTGAAGGTATACAGACTTCTTTTATGTCTGCAAGATATATTTGTTCCTTGCATAATCCATGCATTTTTTTCTTTCATACTTCTGTATTTAACTGGAAAATGTTTAAGGACAGGCACAGAAATGAGTTTAACATACAGTCAGGATCTTTATCATTATAAGTAGATTCCCACATTTCCTTTTTTAGCAGATTCTGGAAGTTCATTATTGTTCCACTGTTTACTCATCTGGTTTTCTGCTTTGAAGGAAATTTGTTTATTGTTGCACATATATTTTTAATTGTGAGAATTTGAGCACTGTGGTCTGATGTGTTCCTCCATGTGATGCTCACTGAAAAATAGTACATAGGGATTAATGTTATCTGTTCCTAAAGAATTTATTACTTCATCAGGTTTGCCTCTTGCTCCCCTAATACTTTGATGAAATATTTGTAGTGAATTAGATGAGTTTACAGCTCTATCTTGGTTTCTATAGTCTAGGTAATTACAATAACCTAGAGTTTAGAAACTAGGTAATTACACAGCATATATGGGGAAGACGAAAAATGCATACAGGGTTTTGGTGGTGCTGTAAGACTTATGCTAGATGAAAGGATAATATTAAAACAGATCTGAAATAAATAGGATGGGAGGGCACGGATTGAATTAATCTGGCTCAGGAAGGGAACAAATGCGGGCTCTTGTGAACATGGTACAAAACCTTGATGGGTTCCAGGGTTCCATAAAATGTACCGAATTTGGCTAGCTGAGGAACTGTTATCTTCCAAGGACTCTGCTTCATGCAGTTAACCAGATGGTTGGTTAAAAAACCATGGGAAAAGTTTTTCTTGTGTAGTCTTCTAATCTCTGGGCTTGAATGATTCCAGAACAGTGATTTTGTTCAGATAATTTTGGGTGAGGGACTTTGCGTTTGGATGATGACTCAAGTGGAGGGTATGCGCTTCACTCCCAAAGTGGGCATGAGTGAAATCTAGTAAAGTAAATCTTTGTAAAGCAACAACTGACTGTACCAATGCACATAAACAGAACTCACCATACACTGCAGAACTGTACAAAAAATATGGTGTAACAAATGTTTCAAGTAGCAATAGAGAAACTTCATCCATGTCTGATATGAGTGAATCCAGATGGCAGTTTCTGCAGTCATCATATGAATAACAGTTGGAGAGGAAGTTCACCACAACCAGACGTTGCATGCAGTTAACCTGCATTCAAGGATACAGTGCAACCTCGATGCATCGTTCCCATTACCATCGTTTTCCCGCATACTTCGCCTGTCTTGTTTGGTCCCAGAATTAGCCCCATATAAATAATACTATTTTTTCCCGCCTCCGTCGTTCCTCAATCTATTGTTTTATCGCATTGATCGTTGAAAAATCACGGTCTTGATGCAACACTTTCCCACACTGATCATTTTTGGAAGACTAAACGATGATTTAGTAGCTTATGAGGGGTGAATGCGTGATGACCTTCAATTAGTTCAAAAAATTTAGGGTCCGCACGTGTGCCATGCTCTCTTAGCGCCACCGCCAGCTGCAAATGTAGATCGTACCTCCGTCCTTTTCTTTCGGGCTACAGTAGCAGTGGACTGTTTTACTCCCACTCCCATCATTCCCCTCATTTCACCTGTCCAGCGGCCGCGTTCTGCGTTGGCGTGGAAGAGTCACAGTTCATTGTTAAGCTTTACTTCATCGCAAGTGATTTGGTGCGTTCACGTGTGCTTCACACAGTTTCATCTGTTAGTTTTTCACAGCTTTGTTATCCTGCTTTATCTATTTCCACTGTTGCTTATCCTTTTCCCATAATATTTTATTCCTGTTATTGTTTTACTTCCTTGTTCCTGTTATTGCTACTTAAATATTTTTTTTATATCCATGGACCATGTACTATCCCAAAAGCAGGTGAGAACTCTGCACGAGTGACTGAAAATAACAGAAACAGTGGAGAAGAATCCTGGAAAGAACTGTGCTGACATTGCCAAACGCCTTGGGTTGGCCCCAAGCACACTGAATTCAATATTTGCGAAAAAGGAAGAAATCCAAGAAGATTGAGAAATGTGGAAATTGCAGTAAGGAGAAGAAAACCGGAAGGAATTCAACATACAGCGAGTTGGAAAGTGTGCTCTTCTCATGGTACAAGCAAGCACGTGCAACAAATATACCGGTTGATGGAAACGTCCTCCGCGAAGAGGCAAAGAAGATTGCAGCGCAGCTGAACATAGAAAATTTTACCGCATCCAACGGCTGGATAACCAGGTTTAAGGACCGGCATGGCCTGGTATATAAAAAGTTGGCCGAGGAAAGTGCAGCAGTGGACAGCGAAAGTATGGAAGTGTGGCTAGAAAGACTGCCTTCTTTGTTGGAGGGATATGAGCCACGTGACATTTATAATGCGGATGAGACAGGGCTCTTCCTGAACGTACTTCCTGACAGAACCTTGGCTCTCACAAGAGTCTTGCGAGGGTGGAAAAAGCTCAAAAGACAGACTTACTGTTTTTCTGTGTGTTAGAAACAGTGATGGTAGTGATAAACAAGTGCCGATTGTTATCGCAAAATCACCGAAACCGCGGTGCTTTAAAAACATTAAAAAACTGCCCACCAAGCACCACGCAAATAATAAAGCGTGGATGACAATCGGACATTTTTTAATCATTTCTGTGATCACTAGACGCAACTATGGGTGCACAAAATAGAAAAATTCTCCTTTTTGTGGACAAATGCACTGCTCATCCACAAGACACATCGTTTCTGAGAAACGTCAAGGTCGTACACTACCCAGCAAACTGCACAAGTGTACTCCAGCCGCTTGATTTAGGAATAATCAAGTGCTTCAAACAGTTTTATAGAAAGCGCCTTGTGCAAATGGCTGTTTGCCTAATGGACACCGGCAAAGATAAAAAAAAAAAGAAGATCAACGTCCTAGAAGCCATGCACTACATTGTGTCAGCCTGGCGGCAAGCAACGCAGCAGACCATCGAATATTGTTTTCAAAAAGCTGGCTACGGGCATGGACAACCCACAGGGGTTAGTGACGTCGCAATGAGGAATGAAGATGACAATGATGCTTTTCACCACGACTGGCAAAAGTTCAGTGGCATGAATAATGAGAAATTTGATGACCACGTCTCTGTGGACAGTCACCTGGCAGCCAGCGGTGTTAATACGGTAGTGGAGCTATGCGAGAGCCACGTGGGAGCCACACGTGTAGAGGGAGCAGAAGAGGAAGGGGAACCCGAAGTTGTGCCGAACTTTGCCGAAGCGTACGAAGCGCTCATGAAAGTCAGATCTTTTGTCTATGCGTACAGCAACAGTGATGGTGATCGTCATTGTGTTATAAGCTTCGAGAGATCATTCTTTGAAAATTAGATGCAAAGTTTCTACAAAACAACTGTCAATTACACAGTTTTTTCAGATGAATTAGCAGTTTTAATGAAGTGTTGTAATTGCCAATAAACAGAAGCCATTAGATTTTTCTTATCTATAGTTTTTAATGGTTTCCCGCAAATATCGTTTTCCCGTATTCATCGTTGTTTTCCATCCCCTTCAAAAACAATGCATCGAAGTTTCACTGTATTTTATCCAGTCAGTGTAGTGACTACTCTAGTCTGTGGGCTGGACAATCAGGGTTTCGATTTCTGATAGGGGCAGATTTTTCTCTTCTTCAAACACCCAGACCAGCTCTAGGGACCACCCAGACTCATATTCAATAGGCATCGGGCCTCCTTCTTGGGAGTAAAGTGGCCACAACATGGAGTGAACCACTCACCTTCACCTAATGCTGAGGTTAAGAATAAGTGGCACTATACCTCCACTCCCCCTACATGCCTTCATGATGTGAATAGGGACAACTTACTCTTTTACCTTTCTTTTAAATTAGTCATCACAAGTATGATGCTCCATATCAAAATACACAATAGGAAATCAATATTTACACTGGACCCAGTTTATTCCACATGCAATTTGTCTTGGTGTAAAACTATTTAACATTAATGGCTCAGATTTATGCTCTTAGACTTTTTAAATTCAGAATACCTGTATTACCATTTACAAAAGGATACCCGTGTATTGTAAAAAGTAGCCATCTACAGTCATACACACATTTATTCTCTTCTGCAAACAATACCACCTTGAGGCCATTTGAGTCACACAGAGTGTCAGAACATGTCATAATGTATTAGAATGCCATTGTTATTGTTATGACAAACCTGCAGCAGCATGCCTGTGAAAATCAAGTTGCCTGCAGAACTGGAAATCACAGCCACAGCCCGCCACATGACATCACACCCACACCTCTCAGGCTGCATACTTACCATCACTATAATGAATATCATGTCTTATGTTTTTCATTCATAATGAATCTATTATTGCCCGCTGTCCAATCACAACTTCTGGCCATCCCTGTGCACCATTCCTGCAGCAGTCGACCTACGCATCATGTATGGCCTACTAATGGATGTTTACATGACATTACCGTTCCTTCTGACAAGTCTCCATCTCTACAACTGTATTGTGTCTGAGAATGCATTATTCTTACCAAACTACTGCCACACCACATGCCTTGTAACAAAATGCACTGAAACTCAGTGGGTCTGATGCTCATCAAACTACATTCATATAACAATTACTTAATCCCAATTCCTTGGCATTCACAATGCATTCCATTAAACCCATTCTTTTTCACCTTACTAACTGCCCACATGCCAAACATGCCACATCACACTGAAAGGAAATGATCTTGAAGATCAACTTTTAGGTACTGAGGGGCATCATGTCATCAGTGTATATTTGTAACTAACCGAACGAACGGAAAACTGGGGAAGTTACGATTGTGATACAAACAATATACTGAAAGGATGAAACGTCTGTTACACCACGAACACTTTCCACAACAAATTCCTTCAAGTGGGACATGTATTAAAGGGACGAAACATATGTACTGACATGGGAAAAGATTGGCACAGAATCATTCTAATGTCTTTGGTGAGAAAACATCCTACATGGAAACATCTCAAGTGGGTTTCACTATATACATGTTATTTTCTGAAGTGATAATAGCCCTACACACAGTACCCAACCCAGAGGCCACCTTCTGTCTGGCCTCCTCCTCATGAAAGTTTCACCAGCCTAAGAAATGAGTTCAGGAAGAAAATTTTGTTTCTGCCACAGAATGTACAAAGGTTCAAGAACATCCTGGATGACACTGGTGTCTTCCACCGGCATTGATAAGCATACAGATTAGCTGTATTGCTGGCCACACTTAGTTTTCAATTGACAGCTATTATGGTCTGTTAGTACAGGCACTTTACTCACTTATAGCCCATATTAAAATTGCTTTTCCTGAGTCACCATTATACTTACTGGCAAAACCGATATATCTGCACAATGCATAAAGAAATTTTCTCTAAATTAGAAATCTCTTCTGTTTCACAAACCAACATGTGAACTTCAAGGCTGTGAAAAAGGCTAATATTGAACCCAACATGCATGACAACAAGCAAGTGTAACATACCTGAATATGGGCATGGTCTTCTGCCAGGACCTCCAAAGCCACCCCTGACAGGGCCTCCTCCATAACTCTGCTGGTAACCCCCACCAAAGCTGTCATTACCCCAGAATCCACCTCCATCTTCATAGGGATAGTTACGAGCCCCA
This sequence comes from Coptotermes formosanus, assembly GCA_013340265.1. Taxonomy (NCBI): domain Eukaryota; kingdom Metazoa; phylum Arthropoda; class Insecta; order Blattodea; family Rhinotermitidae; genus Coptotermes; species Coptotermes formosanus. Next base: position 123,352 of record BLKM01001502.1, read on the forward strand.
CCAGGGACCTCCTGGACCATTTGAGCCCCCTGGATAGTCATTCCACGAGCCACCTGTAACAACCATAATGACAATGATGGTTATGATTATGTTTGTACTACTACTACTACTACTACTACTACTACTACTACTACTAGTAGTAGTAGCAGCAGCAGCAGTAAATACCTTACATAAAGACCTTACAACAGAAATACGGTGCACATGGAATGTAAATATGACATCAATGAATGACAGAAAAGATCCATATTGTGCACCGCACACATACTTTAGAAAGTATTAATGTAAAATTACAAAACATTTAGCATGGGAAGTTGCATTCCATGTACCATAAATTGTAACCCCAAAATAGCTGCAACATTATATACCCTAGAAACAAGGTTTGTTTCGGGTACATAAAGGTGGTGGTGGTGGTGATCTGCAACATGGAAAATTTCCACGTTGCATAAAAGAAACACTGGTGGATATGAGACAGTCACACCAATGGCTGAAGTTTGTAGATATTAAGGGGGAAAAAAGAGGCATAGTTGCAGCAAGCCATAAACAGGCAATTAGTACAAACTACTTCAACAGGAAAACTCTGAAAGAAGATGTTACTACAAATGTCACCTTTGTAAAGAATATGAAGTAACTACTGATCACTTAACATTGGGATGTCCTACACTGTCAAAGACTAAATAGAATATAAGACATGACAAAGTTATTAAACATATACATCACTCAATATGCAAGGAACCAGACACTGAAACAGCAGAAAACTGTACTCACACATAACTAATTCTGTGTGTCAACAGGAAGATGGAACAGTACTATGCAAACAAGGGGTAAAAACAGATAGAGAGGATCTGGCAAATAAGCCAGACATAATACTTAAAAACAAAAGAGATAAAACTTGCTCACTGATAGATATGGCAATGTCATTCGATAGGAATGTAATACAAAAGCAGGCTGAAAAGAAACTCAATTAATGAATGTTAAACACAGAACGCTTTGCTCTACCAGTAAGCAATGGGGCCACAGGAACTGTAACTAAAGGGCTACAAAGGTGTGTGGAAATAATATCAGGAAAGTACTCAACAGACTCTTTGCAAAAGATAAAAAAAACGCTATGCTGGGAACACAATCAGAAACTTGATGCCTGGGCAGTGGGGTGTACCACAGGTTTAAGAGGATAATAAACAGGAAAAATAACCTTAGACTTGAAGAGGTGGTGGTGGGGCTGATGGGACAACAGTGATTAAATTCCAGCTCTTGAACTCTGTTTGACAAAACTAATTACCTTCACTACCAAATTAAATTAATTTTAACCTATTTGTGAGTTGGGGTTCTCACAGTGGTGTTACTGAAGACGTAAGTCTTCTGGGATGTTACACCATGTTAACTGTTAATGAGCTGCCAATGTCCTACAGAATCATCTTCAGGGTCCAGCCTAACATCCCAAATGACAGGAAATCTTCAGTTTCAACCTACTTAATTCTCTTAGCACAGCCAAGGTCAAGACAGCCTGCAGACACGTCTTATCATAGCAATTTTAAATACTTTAGCAGTTGTCATGAAGGACAGTATCAATGTTATGTCCCACTGAGGTTACAGCTAATAAATGTAACACAGATAAAATTTGTAGTTAAGTAAAATGGAGACATATAGTAAAATAAAGTAACAACAATAATAACAACTATTTACAGCTCAAAATCTATGCAGTAGAACAGTATGATTTATTATGATTTCTATCTGTTAAACCTATACAATAAATCACACTCTCTGCTCTCATTGGTCATTATCATCCACTTTAACACTTTCTGATCACAAATATGTCACCACAGCAGCTGATACTCTCTCTTAATGTTCACATACTATGCCAAAGCTGAGGAGAAACAATGTGTTATTTACATGTATTTAGTAATTTTCCCCCAGTGAAACAGCCTGCATTTAGTGTAAGTAACATTTAACCTTCCAATACATACATGTCCAATTATCCTGACGGCTGGGAAAACAACTGATACGGAAGAACATGAACAATCTACTAAAGTAACTTTGCATAACCCCCACGTAATGAAAAACTGTATTTAATGTCTGAAAATCTCCCACACCAGAGGTTCACTACTCAGGAATTTCCCTTCTATTGAAGCCTGAAACAAAACACATTTAGTGCACACAAAAATGGTTTAATATTCAACAGCAGCTGCCATACGAGTATCTTGAAATCCATCCCCATAATCCCCTTTGCCATACCAACTGCCAACTCCTCCCCAGACAGCAGCTGCAATCCCTACCTTCAAATCCATCATCATAATCCCCTGTGCCATTCCAACTGCCACCTCCTCCTCGGACCTATGTTTCTCAGGTCGTGGCAACTGTGACTTGCGTAATGCCTTCTTACAATCAATTTCCTTCCCTTTTATCACATGGGGTTTCTGCACTGGAACACAAAATGCATATACAGTAAAACCCCGTTAAAGGTTTTTGAAAATTCCACGAAAATTTGGCTCTTAAGCAGGAAATGTCTTAAACGGGTAAAAAATTCTGTTTTTTAACTTTTTGGGAACTTATTACATATTTATGCTGAATTTGTATACCTTGCAGCTGTCTAGAACAGATTCGTACCTGTATCTGACCATGTAACCATTTTGTCTGTAAATTTTCATTCACAGGTTTATTTACGCCTTTAACTATAGTGTCACTGACTTCTTATCCACAAGTTCTCACGTCATTCCAGATGTTTACCTTTCCTTGAAATATTTGTCATGCATGGGTTGTCTTGCTGTTTTATTCAAAAATAGTTGCAGTATCCATCTTCATATTCCATACGTTTGCTATTAGGTACACCACAAGGGGTGATCAGTAGTTTCAGTCACTTTCACTAACTTTGCAGTGTCTTGAATTTATTTTCTGGAATTGCTGATGTCACTTACCTGCACACAGTCACCACAAATGTTTCACAGTCATGCTACACCACAATGCACTTATATTACCACCAATAAATTTCATTTAAACAAGTTGTCACGTGCGAGCACCCACACATCCGGCATCACACTGCTGTCCCCCTAGCAGGGTGGCCTCCACTTCCACATGGTTAACACACCTCATGGCAGAACTCTGCGCCAGCAAGTTGGGCCCCGGATGGCATCAGCTAGCGCACTAAACTACTTCAAAAGTTATTGGCTGCCTCAGCTCCCTCCTAATTCTCCATCAGTTGAAGCTTCAACATGCCAGTGCTGCCAAATGCAGACTCACGTAGGTCACAGAATAGCTAGGATAGGCTTCCAGCCCTGCAGTACAATCTTTTGATCACCATAACAGAGACCGAGTAGTGGGGACTGACGGACTGCAGTCTCTGCATTGTGGGAGAAATACACAACACCCCCACGCCATGAGGTTGCGTCATTCTGCTGCGTGAAACTTGCGGAAATTACCTTCAAGTTTAACCCTTCAAAGACAAAGCGTATCTGTTTTATATAAGGACTCAGTCCATACCGCGCTGTAAACACTCTCCACTTCAATTATAAAGACCAATCTGCTAATGTTTTATAAGGCAAAGGTTGCTGTTTGTTCTGAGATACGTATAAAACACACAAATGCAATGTGGGCACCACGTAGAATTTTTTAATGTTAAACCTGGTGGTATGTAAAGTTACCGCTAGGCTTTAAAAGGTTAACCTATATGGACTGCGCCACTTGAACGCTGTGTTTTGGAACCAAAATGAATGGGAACTTGGGAAAATTGTTTAAGATTTTGATACAGAAAATGTATTAGGTGTGTAAAAGAATTTTCTTGTCATCAAGTTTTATTACTTCTTAGGTGAGAAATCTTCTTCTGCAGGGACATATTAAAAGTGCAACATGTAATGTCAATCAAATGGGAGAGTTTTGGTGCTTTTTTATCCTGACTTCTTAGGTGGGAAAACATCTTAACCAGGGATGTCTTAAATCAGTTTTACTGTGTGTCATGTACACCACAGTAATACTTCTTCTTGCTCCTAGTGTCAGGGCTGAGACTTTTGAACCTATTCTGGCCTAATTTGGTCTTTTAAATGGTCTACCTGTGTACTGTAGTATATTATCTACTGTCCATCAGAAATAACAAACTGACACACAATAAAACAATACATATATAAGCCAATCCTGTTTTGCAGGGTAATAGATGGGAAAGCAAACACCAGTGGCAAACAAGCAACATTATCACTCAGTTGCAGGAAAGCTACTACAGCCAGGACAAAAAGGTCATAACTAAATGTCCCACATCATGAAATAAGACACCAATGCTCAAACGCGAATGACAGCAGAAAGAATGGTGCAATTATCTGCATTAGTTTACCCATTTAATTCCAATTCACCATAAATCACAACAAAGCTGACTCCACCAACAACAGGTACTTGCTGTATGCAGCCTTCATAACCAGTTTTATATAAAGTATTATTTAATACAAACGCTCTCAATCTACCAGTCAGAATTAAAACAGCTACTCTAACCTTTTACAATAATTACAAACTGTTGAAAGAAAACATAACAGACAATATCATCAGCAAACAAGGATGGGAACACAACACTTACTACCTAAATAAAATTAATATCACACTAAAAATTAACATCCTTTTTAAAAAAAAGACATACGTACAACAGAGTCCTTAAATTCAATGAAGCCAAATCCTGGTTTAACACTGATCCCTTTATCTCTAGAAATTTTGCACGACACAATTTGACCATAGTTCTGGAGATATAACCTAAGGTCATCCTCCTCTATATTTGGCTTCAAGCCTCCAATAAAAAGCTTCTTCACTGTTGCACTTGCTTCTGGACGTCAGCTGTACTGTAGGAATCACAAATTCATGGACTGTTACAATAAATACCGTGACAATAATAAACAGTAAGACATATTTAAATCTGATATACTGTTAGACTTGACCCATTTTCAGTCACAAATTCACTACTAGTAAGACAAATATGACATGTCGCAAACAAATATGGTTTAAATTATAACAATGATCAAGGGAATGTACTGTACCCACTACTGTACACTGCAGTGCACAAATACTTTAATTAACAGAATGGTTGGACATTTTGTGAAATGTCATAAAAAAGAACTACATCACCAACATGTTACACGTGTTCACTCTGAAACTATGCAGTGTGGAAATCTCATGCCATGGAATGGAACGTACAACACTAGACAAAACAGAAAGCACTATTAATAAAGGAAGAAAATTCATTCTGTGAGGTATTTCATGGTCCAAAGCAGAGGAATATGAATGTCAGTGACAAAAAAATTCTAGAGTTTGGGCTAGAAAAATGTAAAAATGGCCTTCCCATTGTCACAGAGACAACATAAATAAAGGTACTTGATGATACCCATCACTCAACATTGCAAGGCAAGATTTCAAAGTCAGTGACAGCTAGGCAGTATGACTTATGCAGCTTAGAGAGCTACCCTAGTGCAAAAGATTCCTACAGACTGCCTTGAAAAATTAATAACAAACCAGCATCATACAATTAAACTTAAGTTTATACACCCCACTGTGAATTTACACAAAATGGAAAATAATACACAATTCATCATTCACAACTCATTCTTTCTAATATTTCAATCTATAATTAAATTTCAATCTTTACCGATTGAAATTTAATTACAAAGAGTGAGTAGTGAATGACAAATTGTGTGTTATTTTCCCACCATACAATTAAATGGTATATACATGATTAGCTCCTCAGACAAATGGGTAGCACAGACATATTTTTTGATATGCCAACCAGCACTACAATTGATGCCAAGATTGAATTCAGTACCTGTCAAAAGAACAGGACCCAAAAAACCTGAGAATAACTGTGATTATCACTGTGATAGGAGGAAATGGACACCACCTGCAATTCTGAAAAGAGAGGATCTTCTCAAACAAAAACCCTTGTTTAATTACACAATGAGAAAGGGTGGATGACAAACACATCAGCAAATGACAGGAGGAAGTCTTGGACAGAAGCCTGAGTGCTCTTCTAATGAGAAAAAGAATGCTGGTTTCTCATACTATCAATGGTCACTTAAGAGAGGGAGTGGAAACACTTAACTTCTAATAGAAACACAGATCTAGTGATCGTAAGATTCTTGATCTAGCAGTTAACAAACTGTTGAAAGATCAACTACATTGCAAGTATGGGTATGGGCTGCTACCTGGAACTGCCCACTAACACGGCAGAAAACATAAGAAGACTATCTGAAGCACTGCTCGGGCCATGGGTTGAGATGCCTGGAATGACATTTTACTAGGATCCACTGTCAAAGGGTTTAAAAAGTGGCATGTCAAAACAATACAAATGCAGCAGACGATGACATCCTGTGGAAGAATGATCTTGCAGAAAACTCTTCTTCTGGTGAAAGTGTTGGCAGAGACTAGTTAACTCGCTTATGTTTTAACTCCAATAATTATTTAATTCGAAAATATTAGGCATGCAAAAACCGACATAAAAACCTGGCTACTGTGAATATACACACTCTTCTGACAACTAAAGATGTGAAAGGAATCATCTTATATACAGGTAAATAGGGGGACTGCACTATCACCTACAACACAATCACTGACGTGTTAACCATGTACAGATTGTTAGATGGGAGAAAGCTGATGGGGTGGGACATCACAGCAGCAGTTAACACTACTCTTACACGCATACTTAGGAATGGCAGGTAATACACACTCAACAGTTTGCACTGGGTGGCTCTCTTTTCCTGTGTATCAAACCATGACAACTTCACCACACAGCCTGCATCTGCTGAGACCTCTTGTGACAGTTGTCACACTCAAAGGCAGGATAAAACATACACCCTGGATTTCCTCATCCTTTGAGGTAGGGCTCTCTTTGGTTCTACAAGCCTGCCATCAACTCTGTGTGGCTGAGCAGCCTGGGAATGGGACTATGTAATAAATCCAAATCCTCATGATCTATCACAGAAATCAGTCAAACACCTATAAATCTGTGATGAGAATAACCCATCACAAAGCAGTGCTCATCTTACACAGAACCAATTCAACACATGTGAAGAACAATCACTACACTGAACAAGCACATGGTACATTTGAATATGTTTCCAGTAAGCACTAGGTTCTGCTGATCAAAGCCAACTAAAATCCATATATGTAATACTGTTCATAGCAACAGTAATGGTAACTAATGGAGCCACATAACATCCTTAAGACTTATCATCACAGTGGTCAATCTCAGCGTAACAAAATGTCATATGTTAAACGCAAAAAGCTGTTTTCCAAACATAAAATTGTACTAGTATGCTGGTGCCCGGCAACCCGGGCAGTATAGGGATACACATTTACGTATTTACCGTGGAATTCCAGAAACCTGTGGGGGCAAGGCACACTGCATGTACGCATTTACTGTGGAAACCCCACAGCCCAAGCAGGGAAGACACACCCATTTACTTAGTTACATTTGAAACCTCGTGACTCGTGGGGGCAACGAACACTTCATGTACGCAGTTACTGTGGAAACCTGAAGAATGTGTATGCCTGTGTATTACAATATCGTAGTGGTGCCCACAGTTATGGTGAAAACCTGAATAATGTGTACATATGTATATTATACTCTCATATTAGTGCCCAGCGAACCTTTACGTAGTTAAAGTGGCAAACCCAATTAGTCGTGTCTGTTACATAGCATCCGCGCGTCTGTCGAACTAAATTCTATGTCTTGTCTTTTCCTGCCATTTGGTGGCGGTCCATGAAACTTCAATGTGGGAGTGTGACAGAGACTGACAGCGTTATGGTGTATATAAGGTGGGCTTACTGCTTGCTGAGCACAAAAGGTTGAAGCATTTGAAGGAAAAGCCACAACATAAAACCCCATACTATGATTTAAGTTTTTTGTGGAGAAGAACCCCACAGCAGATGCTATGGACGCAACGCAAACTTAAGGCTTCTTGTGCAACCACATGATGAACATCATCATCATCATCATCATCATCATCATCATTATTATTATTTTCCTGGTAACTGAGCACTGATGGAACGAAATTGATTGGGGATGCCCGAAATACTCAGGGAAACTCTGTCCCAGTGCCACTTTGTCCACCACAAATCCGACACAGACTGACCTGGGATCGAACACGTGCCTCCGCCTTAAGAGGTGGGCGACTAACTGCCTGAGCAATGGCACGACCTTAAATCATAAGTTACACCAAAGAGAACACTGTTTACAAATATTTCATTGCTATTTCATATCTTTGTGATTAACCATTTAAAGACTGAGATTATGATGAATTATATATTACAGGCTAAGGTCGTACCGTGCAGTAAACACCCTCCGTCTCGGTTTTAAAAATCGATCAGTTAATGCTGCATAGGAAAGTTGTCGTTTTTTGTTTCGAAATCCATAAAAAACACGTAAATAGAGCTGAATTATATTACCGGCTCAGTCCGTACCGTGCAGTAAACACACCCAATAGGGTTTTAAATTGAGTCATTTAATGCTGTATGGGGAAAGAATCGCGGTTTATTCTGAGTTACATACAAAACATGTAACTAAAGCTGAATCATATTACAGGCTAAGATCATACCGCGCAGAAAACACAGTTCTCTGTATTTACATCTCCTGACATCTAGTGGCAGTCTGTGAAACTCGAACATTCTCATAGTTGTCCTGCCATGTGGCAGCGGCCCATGGAACTCCAAGCATTACATACCTTTGCATTACTGAATTTTTATACAGATAGCAGGAGAGCATTAGGCATGTTATATTAGAATGAGTACATCAATTGCTGCAGTATTTTCACACTGAAATGCTCCAGTATGTGCAGTTATATAGCATGAGAGCATTAGGCATGTTATAATAGAATGACTCAGTTGCTACAGTATTGTGACACTGAAATGTAGTGTTATGTTACGTGCAGCTGTATATGAATCACAGCACATAACTGCTGTTGCATTCCAGTATTACGACATTTAAAACACTGGAATTTCGTGGTGGTGTTGTATTAACTTCATTCACGCTTGATTCCATATGCATATCATTTACTGTAACAGCATAAATATCGTAAGAGCATAAATGTCCACTGTTACCACATTCAAAATTTGTTGATTACATTCGAAAGCGTTTTCATAGGCCTGTTTATTTGCATCTCCTGACATCTAGCGGACATCTACGGAACTCCGTTCTCATAGTACTGTCTCCTGCCATCTGGTGGCGATCCATGGAACTCCCACGCCAGATGAAGGAAATGTTACTCAAATATATTATAGATAAGAAAGTGTTTAAACACCATTCACAGGCTTTGCATGAAGATCCCTACTCCAGGACTTGTACAAAGAAATTACAAATCAAAGAACTAAAAGAATGTGTAAAATGTTTTGTGAACAGAATGAAGTACTAAACCAAAATGTAAACATAATAAATCCTCTGAAAATGTGGCAAAGTTCAAATATTTGGGAATGTTAATGACATATCAAAATTGCATGCATGAAGAAACTAAGAGCAGATTAAATTTAGGGAATGCCTGCTACAATTCAGTCCAGAAACTATTATCTTCCCATTAACTTCTAGAAACACAACACTTAAAATATAAATAACTATAATTCTGCCAATAGTTTTACATGGGTGTGGAACATGGTCTCTCACATTCAGGAAAGAACACAGGCTGAGGGCGTTTGAGAATATGGTGCACCGGAGGATATTTCGGCCTATGAGGGAGGAAGTAACAGCAGACTGGAGAACACTGCATAATGTGGAGCTTTATGATTTGTACTGCTCACCAAATAACATGAAGATGATTATCTCCAGAAGGAGCTGGGTGCAGCATGTGGCACACAAGGGACAGAAAAGCATACAGGAGAAACCACTTCGAAAGCCTAGCCATACATGGGAGAATAATATTAAAATGGATAGAGATGAAATACGATGGAAAGATGAAGGCTGGATTCATCCAGCTCAAGATATGGCAACTGGTGGGCTACTGTGAACATGGTAATGAACCTTCAGGTTCCAGCATATGCAGGAAATTTGGTGGCTACCTGAGGAACTAGCAACTTTTCAAGGACTCTGCTCCATACAGTTACTTAGCCAGTCAGTTCATTAGTTGTCGACTGTCAGCAAGTTTACTTTGTTAAATGGCTAGTAAAGGATGGCCAAGTACACAAGCTTCTGAATCCACACCTTAGGAGGCAACTTAGGCAAGAGCCATGCATTAGACAATAAAATATTCTTTTCCCCTGTTTCATGACTTATTTCTGTTCACTAAAATACCTTAGGTTAATTTCAGTTAGTTACGAGTCTCCTTTCCTTAGAAAATATTTTAACATTCGATTTGCAGTTGACATGAACATGAACTATCTGAATATTATTCTTTTACACGTAATTTGCGCAAGCTACACTAAAGCCACCCCCGACCCAGCATACTGAAGCAGTACTTCTGAAGCCCTGATAAAACTATATGAATTCTCTATACAAATATATACGACAGTGGTTACGTTATTACAATGCAGTATGTCAGTTGCTCTGCACTTCCGGTTATATGAGGGCTGTAATTAAGCAAGATTCCACAAGTCACACCCATTAAATGCGAAGTAGTTACAACATTGAGAGCATCCCACTTATTCCACTGAAGTATTAGTATTTCTCATCATAGTCCCCGATATCACAGATTCATTTACTTTATCTTGGCACAGCACAAATTTTCTGTTGTAGCTGAAATCAGGCCCTTGCTTTCACAACCTTTCACAAACATCCACTGCCACTTCCTCATTATCATGAAATCAGTGACCTCCCAAGTGCTGTTTCAGCGGTCCAAAGCACACATAGCTATTTCCTGGAAGACCTGGACATCTGTCATATAAAGTAACCCTTCTGCATGACAATGCCACAGCACACAGTGCACAGTAGTCACAGAAGTGATTACAGTCACTTCAGTGGAAAGTTCTGGGCCATCTATCCTAGTCCTGACCTTGCCCTGCCTGTCATCTGTTTGGGTTGCTGAAGTAACATGTGAGAGACTGTCAATTTCACAATAATGACAAAGAGGAAATGGCTGTTCATGAATGGATGTGAATGCAAGAGCCAAATTTCTACAATGGAATTTTTAACCTTATGCCAAGATGGGACAAATGGAACAATGTGTTCAATAATCCCCTACGCATTAAAGACACTGCGGATCCTCAAATGAATGGACTAATGGGGGGGAGTGGGTGTTCCAATAATACCGACTGTCCAGTATGTCCTAATTGTGTGTGTGTGTGTGTGTGTGTTTAGCACATAAAGGTGCCAGCCCAGTAACACAGTACTGTATATATAACACTAATGCCTTCACAGTCCTGTACACAACTGTGCTGTTAGCACTATCACTTTGTGTGGAAGCCATGGTTAATTGGAATTTAATGAATTTCAGATAAATGTAAGAATCCATAACCCAGGTTATGAAAAGAGCAATACACTACCACCGCCACATGAATGTCAGGAAAGACTGAGTGCATTCCGCATCTGCCATGTAGTGGCCACATTGATAATTAAGAGTCCTGACTATTCATTTCACATATTCCCACTGTGGACAAACATTTTGGAACCAACAGATTTTGTCCATCATTTCCAAAATCCATACATACGAGGTCCGTTAATTCAAGGGTCTACAGTATTGTTTTCATAGACTAAGTGAGCTACACTTAATGTTATAATGACTTCACATTTAATTTTTATGGTCTTGCGAACCTTACTTACCGAACATCCTTCACAAAATAAATGATGAAATATAAATACATTCAAATGCTGTCATTTAAACCTAGGGGTTATTGTACAGTAAAGCACAAACACAACTTCACACAAACACATCTATTTACCACACAAAATTTATATATAATGTTATGTGCATTATAATTGTGTCTCATCCAGAAGATATATTAAGCTTGTCCCAGCTATGACTACAGGTGCTATCAACTTTCCTTAAACTTTATCTGTGCCCAAACTAAAACATACTTATTTGTTTTTGGATCCTTCATAACAGCAAAATCCCCAATCTCCCCCCCCCCCCCCCCCTTTTCAAAATATGCCTTCAGTGATTCACTTGTCATTTGGCAACTGACGACACCAATGAAAAGCTTCCTAGAAGGTTCTGGTTCTTCTGGCTCTTTCTTTTCATCTTCCTGAAAAGAAAAGAACAATGCCACTACAATTCTTATGAATATACACATCACAAATGAATTGAACCATCTGACATTTTGACACATGAAAGCAAGCAGCAGAATGCACCACACCATGTTATGGGTTGTCTTCTGGGATGTGATGCTATGTGATTAGGTGATTAGTTTCAGACGTGTTGAAACCACTACAACCCTTCCAAAGATGAGGAACCACTCGTCAGATGACAGGATTTCGTATCTCAGAAAACCTGAATCTTCAGCAACACTGATACCAGAATCTCAAATCTTAAGGTGCACTCAAGCCAAGGCAGTATGCAGGAACGGTAACAGGACAGTACACCAGTGGTAGATGTATACCATCTCTATTGTCACACCATCACGGGAATGATATAGTGCACAGTGCTATGTGCTACTCTGTGTGAACACACAGACGCCATCTAACAAAGACGACCTCTTGGTATTTGCAGCATTAATAGCAAAGACAAAAGGTCTAAATTTATTTAGTGGTTCTTTACTGTTACAAAAACCAATATTTCTTACATAATGATTACACTTTTGGAATGCAAATACTTCTTTGTTGCAGGAAGACAAAGAGGAGGAAACAGATCCACGCAACCAATGCAGAATGAAAAAATTACAAGAATTATTATACTTTAATTCCAGAATTATGAAAAGATTAAAAACAATTTTATATATATTTCTGTATGACTAGTGATTGCTATGTTGAAGTTCCGAATATCATTAGGGATAACATAAGAAAAGTAAATACAAATATTGCAGAGCTAACACCCCAGAGAAATAACTTGTGATCACTTTAAAGTCAGATATTTATAGTTTTTCTTACATGCGTAATTCAGTTTTTCACAATCTGTAACAAATAAGTAGCACAGGACGTAACAGTTTATGGAAAATGATAAATGTAATAATACTACAATTTTACACTTACTGAATTACTCACTGCATTAATAAATAGTCTCCTACATCAACCAGAGAAATCTAAATTTGGAAATGAAGCAAAAAATATTCGGAGGGTAGGTACCTGACCAGGCATAAAACGTCTATGAGCTAACTGAAGAGACATTGGATGAGAGCTAGTTAGTTTCCCACAACAGTGATTGCTCTTCAGCATGCTTATCTCCTCTTCCATCAATATCTGTGCAATGTTTAATTTTGATTACTGCTTACCTCTTGGGAGAAAATGATACTCAAGTTTTGGCAATCTGAGAAATATGGGTTTGGTGGTGTCCAATGCATGTCTCCTTTTCAGGAAATCGAACCTTTTGTCTATTTCTGTATTACTGTCTTCCTTTTTCTTTTTCTAATTACTGGCGAGCAACAATCATGATTTTTTGTTGTCAATGCTATATTCTGGTCTACAATAGCTTCAAGTGTTTCGGACCATAATGATTGTAACTGGCTACTGTCACACTCCATCTTTTCATTTCCATCCATATTGATGATGTGTGACTCAGCCCTGTAATAATAAAGGTATTGTGTAAGGTTCCCATACGACCTCTGTTATTTATCATTTAAGATTGCAATTATTTAACAATGCTTACTTTTAAAAGACACAGGAGGCCGCAAACCTTGCATCTGTTTCACTCATCGCCAGCTTCTATATATCACGGTATCTTTCACACTCTGGCCTGTTGTTGGTTTAGTACTCCTCAGGTATTTGGAGTACAAATCCCGTATACTTTTCCTGTTTTTTTAAAGTGGCTCCTGCAAATGTTAGGAAACTATCATCTTATCCAGTCAAGTTTTTAACTGGTTTTTTGTTATTAAAAACATCGTCCATTCTTGTCCAGATTAATTGTGTACATGTGCCCATCCTCTGACAACTGGATTTTTTTCCAAATTGCAGAAATCAAGCTTATTACATTTGTTGCAGGTTCTTTGCTAATGGTGATACTTATTCAACAACTGGCAACAGCCTTCAAGTAGGTTTTACTACAGCTGTTCCAATAGTACTCCAAGTGTGTGTGAAGCACTTTGGGAAAAATGCAGCCTACACACATGTCAAAACAAACTACGGAAATATGGGAACAAGTGGCGCAAGGATTCTACAAAAAGAATGGGACTCCCTGAATTGTACTAGCAGTATCAATGGAAAACAAGTGACACTGAAGAGCCTAAAAAACAGTGTGTCCAATATTTCTTTTACCTAACAGAAGTTTTCAAGAGTGCTCATTGCAACTGTTTGGCCAGACTACAAATTCGTACGTGCAGGTATGGAGGATATGGTACAAACAGTGACCATGGGGACTGTTGAAGAAGAGCGTAAGGTCGAAGTAATATTGGACACACTGTTTGTGAGGCTCGTCA
>BLKM01001502.1:137889-190381 GCA_013340265.1 Coptotermes formosanus
TCGTGATGGAAGGCACCTTGAAGCGCCAAAACTAAATGCTCCAGACAACAAGTCATTACCAGGACAAGATGAGCCAACATAACATGTATTAACTACACACAAAGCTCGTCCCCTAAAGCATTACTTAATGTGGCCTTACCTTGCAGAAAAGCAGAACCAAATGAATGGAAGGGAAACTATAACTACAAATTGTGCTGTATTGGGTGTGTTGCCGAAAATGCCTTCAGAACATTGTCCCAGAAGTGGCAGTCAGACCATTGGATACCATGAAACTGAGACCATGAAGTTGACTGTTAAAGCCATGTGTGTCTTGCACAGCTATGTGAGAACCAGGTCTTGCGATTCTAAGTAGGTTAGTATGAATATCTGGAACCTTCAGAACCTGGGTGTTTTCAATGAAACTGAAGGAGGAAGAGGACATAAACTGGCTTTCCATGCTAGGCAAAAATTTCCAGACTTTCTAAATTAAGTGTAACCAACACACTAGTGAATGAAGAATGTGAAAAACTAACAGATATTTTTAAGGTCAGTAATATTAAAAACTTCTTTTCATGCTTCCCTACTTCTCCTAACTTTTCACCAATGTCATCCCACATTTTACCTTTTTTCTTACTGTCTTTGCAATCTGCTTGTATCATGTCATATAAAACACGAAATTCCTTCATGAACACAATTACGGCTTCTGGAGACATTTTGCTTGCAAAAAATATCAAATATGAATTTAAAAAAAACGAAAATTGCCCTCTATTCTCTTCTGCGACATGCTAACTAAAGTGCAGGGCAAGGGAAGGACACTGCACACTGCAGTATGGCGACAGTGCTACTGTCTCGCAGTCTGTGTAACCATTATTGTTTCAAATCCACGGAGTAAAACATTGTATCCCACTCATGCTCCCGCATACTGCTTTGGTTTGAGTGCACCTTTACATCACTTTAGAACGGAATGGAAAAATTCCCAGTCAGCTCCCTTGCCTGGGCAAGAAAAATTTCAAGCTGACATCTAAAACATTAGTTACATCAAACAGAACTACAGTAAAACCCTGTTAAGATGTTTTTGAAAATTCCAAGAAAATCTGACTTCTTATGCAGGAAATTTCTTAAAAGGGTACGACAGAAAAGTTCCACTTTTAAATTTTTTTGTGAACTTATTACATACGTATGCTGAATTTGTATAATTTGCAGCTATCTTAACACATTCTCACTTGTATCTGACCATTTAACCATTTTGTGTGTAACTTTTCATTCACAGTTTTATTTACACCTTTACCTATACTGTTACTGGCTTTTCATTCACAAGTTCACATTTCATTCCAGATGTTTACTTTTCCTAGAAATATTTTTCAAGCATGGGTTGTTGCTCTTTTTTCAAAAACAGTAGCAGTACACATCTTCAGATTCCACGGTTCACTTTTAGGTAGACCATAACGGGTGGTCAGTAGTTCCTGTTACTTTCACTAACTCTCCAGCATCTTGAATTTATTTTCTGGAATTGCTGATGTAACTGATCTGCACACAGTCACCGCAAATGTTTCACAATCATGCTACAACACGATATATTTTTAGTACTGCTGATAAACTATGTTTAAACAGGCTGTCACAATTGACCACTTACTTATCTCACGTCAAACTGCTGTCCCCCCAACAACATGGAACATCGTGTCACTTCGACTAGCACATGCTTAAACTTCTTCAAATGCTATTGGCTGCCTTCGTTTCCTCCAAGTCCCGGGACGCTGAAGCAGCAAGTGAGCTGCTACATGCCAGCCATTGCCAAATGCAGGCTTATGCAGGTCATGGAACAGCTAGGATCAGCTTCCGACCGCCCGATACAATTTTTCAGTTGTCATGAGAGACCGTGTAGTGGGGACTGACTACAGTCTGTGCATCACGGAAGAAATATGACACCCCCACATAGGCCGTGAGGTTGCACCATTCCACTGTGTGAAACGTGGGGGAAATGACCTTGGAGGTTAACTTCTATGAACTGACCGCGCCATTTGAATGCTGCGTTTTGGAAACAACAAATGGAAACTTGCGGAAATTCTTTAAGATTTTGAAACAGAAAATATAGTAAATGGATAAAAAAATTGTTTCGTCATCAAATTTGTTACTTCTTAGGTGGGAAATTTTCTTATGTGGGGATGTATTAAAAGGGCAAAATGTAATGTTAATCAAATGGAAGAATTTTAGTGCTTTTTTATCCTGACTTCTTAGGTGGGAAATTTTCTTAACTGGGGACTTCTTAAACGAGTTTTACTGTATATGAAGTTATTTCAAAGAACCCATTTATGACACAAAAATCCACTTTGCAATACTGTGTGTCCTGTAAAAACAATATCCTGTGTTCAGCAGACACAAAAGCTGTCTTCTGGCTTCTTTTAATAATTTACTAAACAACATGGTACGTTATTTTCACAGATAAAAAATCACATAACAGTGTATGTACAGAACTTACATACAGGGTAATATGCAACTGAACAAGTAATCCAGATGCTGACAACAATATTCTGGCCTCCAACTGATTTCTGTCACTCAGGTTGCATAATAAAGTGCATCTTCTTATTAATTTACATACGTTTCACAGACAACAACCTACCTTCAGCTGAGCAGTATCAGTTACTTCCAGGACAATCTACAATTATCCAACAAAAACATCTCTGTAAATGCACACACACCGAACCCTGTCAATGTGGTGATGTACGCCACACGTAACTTTTAAACCTTTGTCTCATATAGCTGAAGTTCATGCAATTTTGTCCCTTTTCCTGCTGAGGATTTTGAAACATCAATCTCTTCTGGAAGATGTCTTGGTGGCTGCTGCAGTGAATAGTCTTACCTGCGCCCTGATTTGTTGAGTTTATCTTCAGTATGCAAGTAACATCTCACACACCTTTAGCAGGTGTCTTCTCCAAAATTAATCCAGCAGAAAAGCACTGAACATATTTATGGGTGTCCAATGTGCTTGAAACTGTACTCTTACAAATTAAATGGCAAAATACTGTCACGCACTTTCTAGCAAAACTGCACTTCCAACAGAAGTAAAAAAAAGCAGGCGTGTGCGCGGCATATCCACGCACGCGCGCACACACACACACATTCTTTGACATTGTGTTGTACCATATCTACCCACAATAACAACCAGTTTCAGTACTTAATACATTACCTGACACTATTGCAGCCTCACTCATATTTGCACACAAAATCAAAACTGAATTACTTCTGGGCCACTGCTGCCAGCAAAGTTAGTAGTATCCACATCCCACACTATAAATACCATTTTGTTTTAATTCTAACTCAACGCACATACAGTAACAAATATACATTGTATCATTTCATAGTACATGCTCCTGCATGTTTCAGCTTTACTTAGTCACCTTCAGACAAAATATCATCATGAAGGAAATTATATGCTGGTGTAGATTGAGATCATCAAATATACAATATAAACTACTGCTTTAAATTACAACCAAATGTCAGTAGAGGTTGAATATCCCTTATCCAAATTCGAAAACCTCCAAAATCCGAAACTTTTTGCGCACCAACATGAACACAATTTTGTACAAATGTAGATACTTGTAAATAAATTCAATGCTCAGTTTGAGGTTGTAATTAAATTCAATGCTCAGTTTGTTTTCATACCCTAAATAAAACCTACATATTCATAAGCTGTATATGAAACATAAACGGATTTTGCGTCTAGATTTGGTTCCCATCCCCAAGCTATCTCATTATAATATGCAAGTATTCCAAAATCTGAAAAAATCCAAAATCTGAGACACTTCTGGTCCCAAGCATTTCAGGTAACAGATGCTCAACCTGTATATCAATTAATTAAAACACAGATGTTCGATACTGTTTATATAATAGCTAAAATTAGGTTGCAAGTTCACAGCTTTAGTCTAAATGTGCATCTATCAATCACTGCATTGTTTTCATGCATGCACTCGTCAATCCTGAATGGATCATGATCTGTTCGCTGCTTAAAAAAAAAGGTCCACCATATAATAAAGCACTCAGAAAAGACTGGTTTATTATAACGTTGATTGATTTTAATCCATATGTCACTAAGTAAAGACTGGTTTATTATAAGGTGGATGGATTTTAATCCACATGTCACTAAAAGCCATTCACGGTGTAATACAATAGTTCTCGTTTTACACCAGGGTTACATTCCTGAAAAACATCGAGCAAATTTAATCATGCAAATTACAGAAATCCAGTTTAAAACAATGTATTTCCTGGGTGTTAGAGGACTGACAACCTCATCCTATATAGTGTTTGCCTATACCACTAGTGGACCTACAGACCTATAGAGTATGTACATACTGTATATACAGTATAGATACATTTCTATACAGCATACATACATTTCTATACAATATATTTATTTATTTCTAATGCAATAAAAATGTAAGAGACTAACATCCATAGTTTCTGGTACAGTTCATTCGGATAGGACTGTGGTAGTCTTGCTAAACAAACAAACAAACAATTTAGTTCCTGACTTAACACTTTCTTTAATTCTATCTGCATCATCACGATTGAACGTACGTTAGTATGAGCAAGTCTAATATTATGGCATATACCTACAATTTGTTCACCTTTTTTAAGTCAGCTTATTACGTGTAACTGTCTTTGTCATTGCAATTGTCTTTTGCCAATTTTTCACTTGGATTGCACTAGGTGACGCAGATTTATTTCTCACGCACACTGGTAAGAAAAGCCAATGTTCTTGAAGAGGAAACTAAATGAGCCATGTGGATATCACCAACATAATCACTCCATACGTGTGACTGGTGGTGTGACAGTGACATCACTTCCTGCTACCCTCCTACAGAAGATAAGTGTGACCACAGACTGTCTATGCCAAATTGCATTAAACTGAAAATTATTGCGTAAATTTGAAAAGTTGTCTAAATTTTCAAGTCAAGGTAAAGCAAAATTGCGTAAAATGAGAACTACCTGTATACCACTCTCTACAATTACATCCACATACAATCGACAGCCTGAAGATAACCACATACTGGTCGAAAGGCATAGCTGCTTAATGTCAATACAGATTTACAAACCAACTACAGTTGTGTTAGATGGTTATACCATTCCATTTAATTTTACTGTGTAATAAACCACTCAATACAGAGTGGTTTATTACAAGTGGACACCTTTTTAGCATCATATGCATTAAGCTTTGATATTTTGCGTCCCACTGCGCTGGAAATCAAATCAAATGGTATAACTGTCTAACTCAAATGCAATTGGTTTGTAAATCTATATTGAAGTTCAGGAGCTCAGGTTATGCAGCATGTGGTTGCCTTCAGGCTGTATATTCCACAAGGATGTAATTGTTTACTACCACATATATGCTGCTGGAGATTGAGATCTCAACCTACACACAAAATCCTTTTCCAAACTACATCAACTAAAAAAATCTTAATGAAGTGAGTTTAAGATAATAACAGATGTGAAGTCCCACAGAGTTTCCTTGATAATTGTGCATGTTGATTAAAATCATGTTCACCAACATGCGTCATAGACTATTGTGGGTCCGTAAAATCATTTCCATGATACCAACTTGGGTGACAGAAATACTTTTCATAAAATTATGTCTCCTTTTTGGGGGGGGGGGGGTTACCTGCATGGGGTACTCACTTGGAGTAATGTTTCGGTCTCTTCGTTGGAAATGGCCAGCTGTTTATATCAGGCTCATGAAGCAGACAGCGTATATGTCTGCGTGAATGAAGTTCAGACGAATTTGTGGTAAGTCTTCCACCCCCAACATAGCTTCCATCATTCAGATGTAGGCTGAGGCCATGTTGGGGGTGGAAGACTTACCGCAAACTTGTCCAAACTTCATCCACGCATACTTATAGGCTGCCTGCTTTATATGAACATACACATATTGAGCTGGCCATTTCAAATGAAGAGACTGAAACACTCGTCCCTCTGAGTGAACACCCCATCCACATATTGACTCATTCGAAGGACACACAATTTACAGAAAGTACCTCCCTCACTCAACTTGATATCACAAAAATTATTCTATGGACCCACAATAGTCTACCACACACCTTACTCAACACAATTTGAATCAACATGCACCATTATCAAATAAAATACCTTAGGACTTCACATCTGTTATTATCTTCAACGTGCTTCAATAAGATTTTTTTAAGTAACATATTTTGGAAAATAATTTTATATGCATGTTGAGATCTCCAGATTTCCAGAACCATCTACCCTATTTACTTGAATCCAAGATGACTATAATCTAAGACGATCTCCCCAGATAAAACATGTTTGCCAAGGGAAAACATATGTATCCAAATCTGAGGAGACCCCCCCACCTTCCAGAAATAAAAGTCTGCTAAGAAAAAATACTTTACTATAAATTTAGTACACTTAATACACAAAACATAACAGATTCTATCTACCTTTACCTATCAGTGTCAATGTCTCCTTCACAGTCAGT
Source organism: Coptotermes formosanus (assembly GCA_013340265.1). Classification (NCBI taxonomy): domain Eukaryota; kingdom Metazoa; phylum Arthropoda; class Insecta; order Blattodea; family Rhinotermitidae; genus Coptotermes; species Coptotermes formosanus. Next base: position 144,359 of record BLKM01001502.1, read on the forward strand.
GCCTTCACCTTCCTCACACTCATTCATAACATTCCCATCCTCTTCACTGTCATTCCACAACATGTCATCAGTCACAGTGGATACACAGCACTTCCTAGAACCCTTCACAGCCAAATCTGGTGAGATGTGCTGCCATGCCGTTATGATCCACACTGACTAATACGTTTATACTTATTGGTTGATAAACTTACTCGCACCCATGAAGACTCACAGTTTTCTCCACTGATGGTGTTAGTGGTGTTAAAAATTTTAAATATATGTGTTCTGGATTTCTGTGTTGAGTCTGCAGTCTGATCAGTCTGGCTCTTTTTATGGTTTTTAATTTGTGGATTGGACCAAGGTTTTATTTTTTAGCATTCAGTTAATTTTTGTTTTTCCCATAGCCATTTTCCAGTTACTACCCTTGGACTAGGTCTATTCTCATGTGCATATCTTGACACATTACTGTTTCTATGGTAACCAGTGACTGAGAATAGCTTGATATAAGTGGTCCACCAGGTTAGGCACTGTGCCTGAAAATGGGAACAGAGCCGGCTTCCAAAATATCGTGCTTCTTTAAAAAATAAGACAATGGATAAAAGTTCCAAAAAAGAAGATTGTGTCAGTCAACTTCAGTTGTGCTGTCTTCTCTATGTTGTTTACACATGATGATTTGGCGATGCAGGGCTTGGTTTGGCTCCACATGGTCGGGTTCAGAGCAATCCAGTTTGGCACATCAGAGGAGTGTTTAGACGATGTCACACATTCAAGTGCTAAACTTAAGGAAAAAAGCTCATCTTGCATTCGAGTAAATATGGCACATGTTAATAAACAATTACAACCTTGCACAATACACAACCTGAAGGTGACCGCACATCGGTCGACACATGTAGCTGTGTAACCCAACCTGTTTAACCTCAATGCAGACTTACAAACCAACTACAGTTGTGTTAGATGCTGATACCATTTGATTTAAGACATATTAAGATCCATTCAGGATTAAATACGATTATATACATACAGATGTTTTGATGCAAATGGCACAAGCATGAAAACAAAGCAGTGATTCACAGATGCACATACAGACTAAAACTGCACAACTATTAACCTAATTTTAGCTATTATATGTACAACATCGAAGATCTGTGCTTTAATTAATTGATATACTAACACTTGGCTGTAATTTCCAGTACATTTTATACTGTATCTTTGGCGAAAATACATTTACACCAACATATAAATGCCTCTGTGACTGAATTTGCCATTAAAATCACTAAATAATGCTTAAACATGTAGAATATACTATGAAATGACACAGTTTGTATTTCTTACCATATGTGCAATTAGTTGGAATTAAATACAAAATTGATAGCACTTAGCCAAAGCCAAGATGCCACTGGCGACAGTTGGACCATGACAAAAGTGTATGACTTGCACCTTGTGTTCCACACAAAAGAAGTGTGTAACAAAGGTATTTATATAAAAATGTTTAGAAGTGGAAAAGCTCTTAAAATGCAAATATGTTACCACACACTGAATCCATACTGCATTATTTTACAACTTGAGGATAGGTATATGTCTTTTTTTCTACGTTTGTGTTTGTCATTCATAGGCCTTGCAACAAACTGATCCCTCACACAGGCAGACCTACCATATGTCTACAAACAAGACTCAAAAACCCATAAAATTTGAAATCCTGGGCTGCACTCGTCTAGAGTGCCACAGACACTAATACAGGCATCCAAAGTAACACACCTGGACAGTGTTCTAACAGTTCAAGGCCAATATGTGTTTGAATACTATCATTTACTTCATCTTTAGCCATTCACATACATTTCAATGTGCTATAAATAAACCAATTTAATATTCAACCTCAGCAGCAAATCTACATGTTTACATTACATGTTTACATACAGGCTGTCATCACAACTTAAACGTGCATTACTACTGTGGCAGAAAATGAAATATGCAAGTTTTAATGCGTACCTTGTCCATACAATTGTCTTTACACACATGTTTATTCCCAACTAATTGCACAATTAAAACAAATTGCACAATTAATTGGGAATAAACTTATGCATGTGAAATATATGCTATATCCCATTTACTGGTGAAATATGAACAATAAATCCCAAATAGGAGTGGTTTGGCCTAGGCAATACAGAATGGGGCTCTGTGAACCATGTGAAAATTTAGATTCATAATTAACATTAACGTGCTTTGCTTGGCTGTTACGTTATTTTAAACACGCCTGTCACTTACAATTACACATAAGCACAAACCTTTTACTAAGGCAACGCACCACATCATGAATCTGATCCGTGTGACCATTTTGAACGTTAATGACGTCTAGACGTCGATAAGAAGAACCTATGAAACTGGATATACAGCACAAATGGCACAGTTTTAACTCAGAACTTGTTAATTTAATCGTTATATATATTTCCACATTACTAGCAGTTTTGATCCACCCCTGTTGCAAAATGTCTCCATACCAAAAGGCCCAATCATGCACGTCCGGTTCCCGGCGAACGGACACTACTACGGTTAACAGGAATTGTCGAAGTTAAATAAGTGGTCGGTGCCTGCGTGTTAAGTTTGATCAGCTCTTGGAGACTGGTTTATCTCGGACAACACAACGTGCACTCACACGGATCTATGTTTCTGAAACTGATCGCCTTGAATGCAAAGCCTCACCACTTTTGTAGCTCACCTTGGTCTGACCTCGTTCGTTTTGATGGTTGTTCTGTCCACTCATTTTCATTATCTAACTGCTCGTCCGGCTCTTCACTTACTTTCAATTGCTCCCTGTCGTCCATTTCTCGTTGGAAATATACCCACAGTCGCGCGCACATCAGCGTCAACACATCACCAACCGCAAACTTCGGCCGCTATGGACCACAGAATATACATAACATTATACTATATTTTCTGTGCATAACATTTACCTCACCTATGGACGCTCGCCCTCATCCATTTAGGATATGGACCCATTCAGCCTTTACCTATATTATATGGGTTGTGACCTTTACGTTCTCAGACCAAAAATTTTACGTTTATCCGTTCACGGAATACAGTTCGGGACGACACCACGGTGCTTCGTGTTGTTACCACCGGCTCAGAGGTAAGTCACAGATAACGGAGTGGTACATTGTCACACGCGGGAACTTCGGGAATGATCTGTGCACTAGGGCATGCACGGGCGGTAATGAATAGGGACAGCGCGTGCTGAGTCGTACATTCTCAATTTATGGGGAAAATACATGCATAACAACATTAAACACGGTATAAAGAAAGTCGGTGTAAGTTGGGTACCTCCTGCACAAATATTGGTTCTGCAAGATCACATCGAAACGCCGACGGTTATCCTCCCGAAGTATCCGTACAGTGTGAATTAGGTGTGACATACAGTACAACAGAAGTTAATCAATTTGCCGCCTGTTTTAATGCATTTATTGGACGCAGTGACTGAAATATCACAAAAACTTATGGGCTATATAATTATAATGTAATACCAACATAACATAAGCGTTATAGCTACAAAGAAACAGAAAATCAGATGGAAAAGCTGTAAACGTACAAATAATGTTCGTGAAAGGGTGAACACATGTTTAGTGAATCATACATTTATCATACATTTATCTTAAAACGTTATTTTCTGAGGCGTTTCACAATCACATATCAGAGATGCTTCAATTAAATTATTTAGAAATTAACTTCAAATAAATAATAGCATGTGGCAGTCTTTATCTGTTCTATTGACATGCTGTATCCATTTATTGTTACAGGTGTTGGTTTTTACCAAAACTCCTTGTGTTATAAGTTTTTTTGATTTATTCTGTGGCCAAACAGTGTGTATTTTGTGGCCTTCCTTAAAAAAAGCCACCTCTGCTGCTGTTATTCTAGATTTGTCTGGTTCCTTTAATGTGTCATATAGTAACATGGATATTGCTAATGTGTTGTATATTCATGGTCCGGTTTTAGAACTTGACTGATGATTTATGTTATCTGCCAAAGTGCTGTGAATTTGTAACATCTTTTTCGTATGACAGCGTGCATTCCAAGTAACTGTACGTGTTTGTTATTTTGTTCTTACTGTCTTGCTTCTGACGACTTTCCTCCCCTGAATACCATTGAGTTTCACTGGTTGAAATTACTGAACCGTATTTTGGTATTACATTTTCTAGTTTCTGCACAGACCTTTTTTTTAGCAATGTCTCAGATTCTACTATTTTTACCTGATCATCTGCAGACTGAAAGGTTTCTATTTATTTATGTCTTGTGTTCTCTGTCCCCTTCATATTGTCTGTGTTCCATACTGAATGTATTACGATTATGTAAATATTTTAAAAAACATTTGTTAGTAACCAGTTACAATTTATGTGGTGGCATGTGCGTGCACACACACACATTCTAAAGCAGCATTGTGCTGTGCTGTAAAATCAATCATGTTAAATACCTGTGATATAGTTGGGAAGGTTAATAAATGAAAGTGCATATTCAATAGAAAAATGCTGGATCATTTGTAGTATTTTAAGGAAGTCTGTATTACATTTATGGAAAACTGGGACTTGAAATTTAAAATCACTTTGCAATGAAAGGAAGCTAATGTGGAACTCATGGAACCCTAATACCTACAAGTCGCCACTTTTAATTCCAACATTTTCCATTCAACTTGCAGCATTGTTTGAATTTTTATATTATATTAAGTAGTGCAAACATGTCAACAATACATTTGATTTTCCTCTTTCAAATCAGTTACTTCTGTCCCTTTTGCTTTAACAAAAAAGCATTTCTTTAGAGGTCTTTGTAGAAAGCATGTACTATCACAAAGCATAATTTATATTTCTTTCTTGGAAGGGAATATTACTTTAACAATTAAATGTGCTCAACTAGCCTTCCCTTGTTTCTGTGTGAAGTGCCATGTACAGCTCGTTCGTAACTGTAGTCAGCAGGCAACATTCTGCTGAGCTTGTCCAGCATTGCTCCTTAATAAAGGCTGTTTGTACACAACAGTGAGTGTCAGGCAGCGCTGCATCTTGTAGCAATGAATGTTTCACAAAACATAATAAATACCTTGAAATATCCACTTGATTTGTACTATAATCTATGGATATTAAATATTTATTATTCTTATGGTTCTGCTATTTCTTCATATTCCTAAAATATTTTCACTTCCTACAGTTTCAGTTTGCCAGTGTTATGATCATACATGACTAGGAAATGCCTATCTTCCTTGTTGTCATTCTGTATCTCTCTCCCAATCTTTTAGCGCCTTACCTGCCAAGGCTGAGGTTCTCACAGCAGTGTTGCAGAGGATTTGGGTCTTTTGGTATGTGATGCTGTATTGGTGGGTGAGTGGTTCTGATTGTTGAAGTACTGTATTGCCGTTAGTTACAGGGCTAAGTGGTCCATGAAATATCTTGGCACTATGATTCCTCACAACAATGGGAACCTCTCACTCAGCAACACAGTGTCACATTCCAGAAGACCTGAATCCTTATCACTTTACCTGTTCCTTTGTTTTTCCTGACTGTGATAAAGTTGATATGTAAAAGCATTAATATAACATTGAAAAGTATTTTGTTTCATTGGAATTCCTACATTCAATTATCTTAAATTTTAACCTTGTGAGCGCGAGCCTTAACTAGGCTGATGTGCCTAAGTTTCTGGTGAAATAAACACACTGCATATTTAATTTTCGTGGTAGCTACATCTGCATTTTACATTGTAGGAAGAGGTCTCAAATTACATTACACTTGTCTGATTTGAGTTTTTCACAGTGTTTTCATGAAGAGTACAGTCTTTTGTGATATGACAGTGTTGACTGGTGATTTATTACCTACATCTATAAAGATCTTACCATTTCCATCTTCAAGGTCTGCAACTACCTTGATTGTGGAAGCAGGAAGCTCTGAAAGTCACTAACAGATTACCATTCAACATGGCATCATATTACTGTTATCAGGATTGATGTCCTTTGCAATAAACATATGTGTACAACTATCACAGGGGTATGACTGTACTCTCTGAGGCACAATATCCTTCATCATATATATCTCTTGTTATGAGTACAGTACACTCTTGCCATCAACACGGGTTATATTCTTGAAAACTCCTGTGAATGGTAAAACCATTGTGCGTGAAGACCTTACAGAAGAATGGGCTTAGGGAAAGTAAAGGTGCATGAAATATGATAATATGTACATTAATTACTAATAAACATGAAAACAGTTTTGTTGCTGTTTACAAAACTGAGGATGGTGTCCCTGGCTGGAACTTGTCACAGTGATCAAATGGTGGAGTGTATGGAGGAGGAGGAGACTGAAGGCTCAGTGCAGAAAGAGATGATATTCCATTGCTTTTCCCTCATCTGCATATCCTTATACACCCCCTTGCATGATGCTGTAACAGCTGCCATCTTAAGCTTCCAACCCGGCCCCCCCCCCCCCCCCCCACACACACACACAAAGGCTCTTTCCATCTTTTTGAGGAAGAGGTCAGGACAAACTGCACAAGAAATTGTTGCGCTCAATGGAGCACTGGACTTAACACTTCCCTTAATCTTGCATTACTTTTTCCTGATGAAATGAATTGTCAATTTATTTGCACCACAATGGCATCCAACTGCAGCTATTCCCTTTCCCCTTTCCAACATAAACAATGTCTCCACTTTCTGTAACAGAGACATTTTTCTTTTTCAACTCTTCAACAGCATGCACGTCTCACTTTCCAGATGTAATTAAAACATGAGGGCAACAGTTATAAGCACTGAGAATAGCCACAGTACTTTCTGTATTGCACCACATCTGGGTAGCTACTGAATTAGCAAGTTGGGAACATGTGGCCTGGTGTAGTAACACACACACACACAACTACCAACAAGCAATGGAACTATAGCGTGTTTCACAAGGGTTGCGACAATAAATGTTCTCTGAATAATCACAACCACTATGTTGAAACCTGCAAATGAGGGACGTGTGCTGTATTCTCCAACAGAAGATACTGTCAACAACATTCACAATACAGTTGTAGTACTCAGAAATACAAGGACATGTGTGTTATTCAGGTACAGCCATACTCCATGTTGCACGTTAGCATACAATCTACTGGCATTACCATACACAGCAAAGGGTTAATCAGTTCAGTACTGTTCATAAAAGTTTTATGCTTTTAATTTTAACTTAGCATTATATATCTGGATATCAATATAACAGAAGTAACAATACAAATATAAATCACTGGACTCGGAAGTTACGGCTTGTGGCTTGTTTTCAAAGTTCTGATGACAGGTAAAGAATAGGTTACTATACCATCAATGATTGAATGTGACTGTCACAGGACAGTGGTAATAATGTATGAAATTACAGGTTATATGATGATCTGGTTGTGACAGTGTATAACAGTGCTGAACTGCTAACACTGGAGATACTCACTTCTACATAACTATTCATATTTACTGAAATATGGACAACAAATTATGTTGCTTTTCCTTTAGCCATGAACCTGTATTCTCATCCTGAACTGGATAAGGTCATGAACAAATAATAACAATGAAAGACAAGACATGTGAGACCTGTTTCACAGAAGTTCAAGGTCTGGTGATAACTGCCACGCAACAATTCTTTTGACACACCAGAGCTCAAAAGAAATTGACATGTCTTGTGGCTAGGTAACCTTATAAATGTAATGAAAAATAAAAGGATAAACAAATTCTGATAATCCTCATGAGGTTAAGTTCTGTATATGTAAGTTCAGGTTAATCTCCATCATTGGAACTTCTATAAGAAGAAGAACAACAACAAAAGAAGACATTCACACACACTGGAACTTGCTTGTTACCCATATTCCAGTCTTTTACCACAAGGAACAGCACTGCCAATTTAAAAACACCTTGTTTCTGGTCCAAGTATAAACCAAATGAACAAACACAATGAGAGTGGAATTGCCTGTCAGCTTAACTCATCATAAAAAGTAGTGTCAACATCAACCTACATTGTTATTTCCTCATTAAAATCTTTGATATGCAAGTCTGCCATACAAACTATGTAACAGCATATTTACATAACTATATATATATATACTCTTATATACAAACCCACTGTTATTATTTATATGTAATTTGTAACATTACTGCATAAATTGTAGTAATATATAGTATAAATATAATAATGTTTATAATATCTAGATTTCTTGTACACTAATATTTAGATTTTGGTCTTTGATGTAATATAGGCTCTAAATTCGCAGGTGGTATAAGTCAGATGGGATTACCGGGAGGTAGACCACAATATAATTAGTAGCATGTAATAATTAACAATTAAATATTGAAATTCTTCTCATTTAAAATACATGCATAATAAAGCATCCTGGAGATGTCCCATCATACATTTGTTAATCAGTTTAGTTGTCAAATTACATTTTATAGATCTGGATTAAACAGCTCATTCAATGCCTGTTAGAAGCAACAGGCAAGGAGATCGGAAGGGGGTGAGACAGGTGGCAGAGGCAAGCGCACACACTGTCCAACCTAGCAACAACATTTCCCAGCATCAGTGCAGCATTAAGGTACCTGTCTGATTTCAGTGTTGGTAATGTTCTTGGCTTACATCATATATGCATTTATTTTCCAGTCCCTTCTATAGTAGTGATATAGGAGAAAGGCATGGTTTGTTCCCAGATTAAAACATATGAACATGAACTCACTTCAGATTGCCAAACATTTATGTTGCTATAATGCAAGGATTCTCAAAGTGGGGTACTTTAAAGATGTTTGAGGTACTAGAAAATGATTATTCAATGGCTGTCATAACATCTGACATTACAAAGCTATACTTTATATTTAGAACAAACTTCCTTATATGGTCACATAAACATTGATTGGGCTTTAAGGGAGTACATGGCCGAAACACTTTGAGAAACCCTGATTTAAATGACCCTTTACTTTGAGGTTTCCTGTAATGAGACATTTTCCAGAATGTCAAAATGATGGGTTGAAGTTACCTTGAAAGACACTATCTTGTTCTAAAATTTATCACCTAAGAGGAAATGCCAAGCACCAGTATGTTTTTATAGCCAGGACTGTGTGGAAGATTAATTTACTGGATGGTAGACACACAGTAGTTAAGATTCAAGTTCCAATGATAACAGAGAGATCAGAGCCAGTCCATAAAGTATGTCATTCTGTTTTCACTACCCACTTATAAAAAAAGTATGTTACAATTGTTACACATCAGGACTTAAAGTATAAAACCAACTGTCAAAAAGAAGAAATACTTGGATGAGTCATAAACATATAGAAGAGCCACCATACCCTTTCCTTACCGGCTTTGAATCTGTGAACAAGAAATGCATGGCAGTTGAAATTAACACTGTCCAGAAGTCAGGCCAACTTTCCAGCTCAGGGGTATTAATCTATTTCCAGTGCATTATGAGTCTCACTTTTTAAATTAGCACTGAAGATGACAGCATTATTTGAAATACTTCAAACCAGGAAAGAAGGATAGGACACTAAAATTCTTTGACAATGGTGTCACATGCGAGATATCACTAATGCGTTTTAGGACTATTTCCATTGTCACAGATCACACAGACACTATATTTCAAAAACAATCTGTTTTCGTCCTCATCCTGAGTACACCTGTGGACGAAAACAGACTGTTTTTGAAACATAGTGTTTCTGTGATCTGTGACAATGGAAATAGTCCTAAAATGCATTAGTGATATCTCGCAGGAAAGGAGGACATTCATGGTATATAAAATGTCAAGGGCAGTCTTTCTTACTCCACAGTACTTGAAGGACAGTGAATTTGATGACATATACGTGCACTATACAAATGTCATACTCAAGATACATATTACAGATACTTCAGCTGGCCAGGAATGAAGTATAACTTGCAACTGAAACGATAATTCTCAAACAATGGCTAATGTATAGGCTTATGATAAGTAAAATAAAAAAACAAAACAAAAATACAAGGCTCCACATGATCCTCATGATGATCTGTCACATATGGAATAATTCACTTGTCTACTGTCTGCATTTAAAATACAATTTAAAAAGCTGTTTTGTAGGCTAATCATTTCCCAGAAATGTGTTTTGATTTTAATCTTAAATTTTGTGGTTCTGTGTAAAATGCATAATATAGCAAATAATGGAATTAAACAATTGTCCATATGACACTCATAAGTATTTAGCAAACTGCTATCAATATTTCTTTCATAAATATCCACACATTTTTATTTTATACCTTATTCATATTTCATACTATTTAAGTTAAAAACTCGGAGAATAGAAACTAATGCAAATATACAACAAACACTGGACTAACCAAAAGGAAAAACAATAATAATGGATGTAGTGGTGGTGGTGGTGGTGGTGGTGGTGGTGACATTAGCAGTGGCAGCGTTGATGATGAGGAGGAGTAGGAGGAGGAAGAGGATGATGATGATTTAGAGTTCCTATACTTTCTGTTTTTAAATTTTCTTGTCAGTACAAACACTATAAAGACTTTCTTATCTCGATCATGATGGAAAATATACCATACTGGAAATCCGAAACTGTCCTGGTACTGAACCATATGAACAGAATTATGACCATGATTCCACTTACCAAAACTGTTGGTGTTACATTGTTACAGAAATATTCTTTCAGAAAAGGAATAATTTTCTTTTCATAGTGTTGTTCATTCTTGTTTACATTGATCTAGAAAGATGCACATGACTACATTATCCAATGCTGTATAGTGTCAAATTGTGTCAGAAATCACTATTCTAGATGGTACTAGCAACTATTATGTAATACTGCTGTAAGGCATATTACTTGAAATCACCCCTTTTTTAATGTGTAAGAGATATCAGGTAATTAGCGCTTCGCTTAATCATGATTTCTTGATTTTAAATTCCTGTGGTCTGAGCATTCTGTAGGATGAATTTTTTCAGTGCCATTATGCAGCTACATCTTGTCACATAGTCACAGTTTTTGGCGCCTTGGGTGAGCAACAACAATGGTACCCCTACCAGAAATTACGAAATTTAAACGATCACAACTATTTATTGAATTCTATTATGTTTGGCTCAATAATTTAAACATTTCTGAGTGCAGAAAATCATATTTTTTGTATTTATAATATTAATTTGGGAGCCCCTTTTGCTGCCCTGTGGACTTTGCTGCCCAGGGTAGCATCACCACTCACCCCCACCGTCCAGCCATGCTGCTGGTTATGAATCATATCAATGAATTATGTCATACATTTTCCAAGTATTCATAACGAAAACTAAAATTCTGTATAGAACATTCTCATGTCATTCTTTTGTCATGCTCACGAAACTATTCTTCTTCTTGAAAGATTTGCAGACATCCAACTGTATTGTTCAAAAACATTTTGGAGCAGTGTAATGGAAAATATATTTACCTTAAAGGCCTGTGTACTATAATTCACTCTCACCTTTAATGTTTTGCAAATAAAAAGGCACTACTGACAGAATTTAAAAACATTACACCTGCTACGGAGGAAAGTCAACTACCAAAATCATGATAGGGTAAATTGTTTAAGTTAAAGGTTCAAACCCGTTAATATGACAGCAGCAAATGACGATTGCAGTTTAATTTGTTCTAAATCTCTTCCCTTCCAGGTCTGTAGAAGATGCAGTATTCTAACACAGTAAAATCTGCGATATCTGATATTAGACAACCTAGAGGGTAAAATTACTTAACTGAACAGTGAAGATGGCGACACCAAAATGTGTATGTAATTCAGTGCTGTGAATGTGACGATTAAGAGTTAAATTGGTGTTCTGTTTTTATTTTAACATTATGTGTGCACCTTGGTATGCAAGTAGTGCTGAAAAGAATTAGAAAGTGCAGCACTGAGAACAGGACAGGATGTCAAGTGACAAGTTAAACGTTTAGGTCTGTCCATGAGGTTGCTAGGTCACACTAAGATACATATTAAGTATAATATTCTGGTTTATAGAAAATGGCAATATCCGGCAAACCTTTGCTCCCGGATGTGCCAGATATCGCAGATTTTACTCTAGTCATGTTGAAGTTATGGTACAACTGCCTGGCCTCCTGCTGTCCCCACTTCATGTTCAGTACTAACACAAACATGATTCAAGAAGTTGTACAAAATTAAATTTCTCTATATCCAAACGGACACAACCCTGTCTCTTTCTCGCTCTCTCTTACAACTGAAGGCCTTTAACAACAATGGGGGCATCACACTGAAAAACTAGTTATCCACCTATGTTTGAGAACAGGAACGATATTAACAGTATACTCTGGACATCACTTACAGATTGGCTCATTTCAAGAACACTGGTCTTAAACAAAGAACGATGTAGATGGAAATTAGCTTTGTAATAATAAAAATAAATATAATACTAAGAATAACAACAATAATTTTAAGTATCACTTTTGCTTTTTAGCAGTCTCAATAAAATGTTCCATTGTTGAGTCCCTTTTTTACATTCTTCATTGTTATGTTTATACTCAGGATGCTTCATACTTGCGAATATTGTTAAAAAGTTCCCCAATCTTAAGGCCGTTAGGGATACGTTCACTAGTGAAGTAACGTTCTTTCATACCTGTGATGTCAGTTTGTAACTGTACCCCTCTGTCAAAAAATGTTTTCCAATTATCACAAGCTAAAATGTGTTTTTAGAGTAGGTTTCAAATCAACACTATACTGTTTGTATCTTTACTTTAAAACAGGCTACACATCAGTCACCCTGTTTTGGTGCAACAACAGTTTTCGTATCCAGGATCTGTCTTTGTGGGATGGTGCAGAAGACTTACTATGTCTGTATTCTTTTTTACACAGATCCACCTTGGAGTTAGTTACAGTGACCCATTATATAGCACCAAAGCTTTGAGATTGTGAGGGCAGGAATTTTATCACATTCTTATGTAAATGTAACCTATGGATCTGTGGCAATGAATGTGAACAGTTGTTGTGTGACAAAACATAACAAGCCTGGAATATTTCTGAGAGTCTTCGTGACAGTGTACATTTAACATGCACTGTGCACAGAATGTAACTCTTCTGTTTTAGCTCATTTTCTTTGTATGTATCTTACTGCATGAAACATTCATTGATCACACACCTCCACTTCACTCCACTACAGAAATGTTTCCATACAATATCAGAAAAAGGCAAACAACAGAAGGAAGCATTGCAATCCAGCGGCCATCTTCCTGGTCGTGGTTGAACGCTGGACGGCACTCGCCACAAATACAGCTGAAAGACTGAGTTTAATAAAGCTGAGTCTGACACAGAAACATGTGGTGTTATGTTTGTCCTTTAGATATGAATGCAGCTTCTCATTACATTTCACACTTGTTTAACACATAAAATAAAATAAAATAAAATAAAATAAAATAAAATAAAATAAAATAAACAGTCTAAGAATCTGCAAACACATATGAACAGTCCTGAAACCAGACAAAAGGAGTGGAATGATTTGTGCAGAATTTTTATTAGGCCAACATCCCTCAGCTTCAAATAAGCACTATGCACACACAGAGAGGCATCTCACCCAGTTCTGCAGCACTTTTGAGCACTCCTTATGGGTTAGCTGTTGACTTAGTGAGATGGATTTAAGGAGAAAATGTAAGAAAATTATTTAACTTCTCCCATGTCTAACATATTATAATGTAGTAAGGTGAGTGACCCCTCATACTTAACATATTACAAGCAGTGTACTCAAGTAATGTGATAAAAGCTTAAGCATGAATTACATGTCCAGTGACACGTCTTGAAGGAGTTTGTCAACTAACTGCATCACGCAGACTCTTCTGTGACACAGCAGTTGTTGAACAGGACAAGGAATTCCCAGTGTGTTACAGAACATGAGATTTGAAGTTCTCACAGTGGTGTTACTGTTGGGGAAGTAGTTTCCAGCAGTTTGAAGGACTGCAGTGCCTTCATCTTCAGCATAAAACTGTCACAAAAGAATGATTGCTTGACCCTGAAGAGAAAGGCACTATGATCCTTTGAAATGTCAGGAAGTACTCACCCAAGACACATCATCACATCGCAGAAGACTTTAGTGTTCTGTTCATTACCATGCACGCAGGACCCTGTCAGTGGACTGTATCATGAGGAAAATGATTCCAGTTTATACCCCAATACCATATTTCCCAAAGATGCACCTTAACATTATTCTGTGTGTGGGGGGCATTTTGTCTCATCTTCTGCATAGGTACAAACTGGGATATGTTAACTGTGAAAGAAAGATGTGGCCAGCTCTTGGAAGGTACAGAATCTGCAACTCTGTCAAGAATTTAAGCACAGCTGCATATACTGGGTCAATACTTTTCTGCTCAGACAACATTTAACAACAGCTGTGAACTATTAATTTCAAAGGATCATGATTGAGAACTGTATGAACTATGAAGATTAGTCTTGTGGAATGTGATGCCATGTATTGTGCTAGTAGAGATGTAATAAGATTTCCAAAGATCCTGCTGCCTTCATCAGGGTACTGGTAATGGCACTTATTGCTGTGAGAACCTCAAATCTGTATGAATTGTGTTTGTCTGTATCTAAAATTTATGTTGCAAGATACTTCAAATGAGAACATGCAAATGAAACTACATGTTATATGCATGAGTATATACAAGGTAAGTTAAACTTGATGCTAATATGGAATTCTGGTATTGAGAAGTCAGACACACTGGCCCACCAAAGGGCTGCCGGGGCTGAAGTCCCCCCTCCCCCTCCCCACCAAGTGAAATTTTAAAAAACACAGATTTTGTAGACACAGTGTTATCAAAGGTTTATGTGATTTATGCTTCAGCCTAAATCAGCCACTGAAATCAGCTGACAACTAGCACATTGGAATATTGGAACATTGGAATATTGAAATATATAAATATAACTTACAAATATGTAGAGTATTTTCTTTTCAGTTAGTTTTCATAACATAGGTTTTAAAATCAGACATAAATTATACATAGCCTCAAGGTCAGCAACCCCCCCCCCCCCTCCCCACAAGGAAAATTCTGGGGGCGCGCATGGTCAGACATACTAATATTCATCTACATAGTTGTCTACAGCTGTACTCTCTGGCCNCGCCACAAGATCACTCTCCCCCCCCCCCCCCCTCCCCACAAGGAAAATTCTGGGGGCGCGCATGGTCAGACATACTAATATTCATCTACATAGTTGTCTACAGCTGTACTCTCTGGCCTAAGTAAGGTACGGAGAACTATTTTATGACACAAAAAATCTGCCACTGCATTTTATTATTTCAACTAACTAACTTCACTGAAGAGGGTTCTTCTTGAAAAGCTACTAGTTCCTCAGCCAGTCAAGAAATCCTCTGCATTTTATAGAATGTGAAGGCTCATTACCATGTTCCCAACAGCCTGCCAACTGTCCCTACCCTCAGCCACCTTGTCCTATATTTCTCTAAGATACACTTTAATATTATCCTCGCATCCACTCCTAGGTCTTCTGAATGGCCCTTTCTTATAGGGCTTCCTACCAAAACCTTGTGCACATTTATCTTATTCCCCATAGGGGCATGTGTCCTACCTGCTTCATTCTCACTGATTTGAATTACATCAACATGTCTGTCAACAGACAGGTGTCATGTGCAGATTATAATCTGATACAGAATGATTACCAATGGTGACATATAAAAAACACAAAGATAATGTACATCTGTCCATTTTTTATACCCTTGCTAACTGCTTACAGCAATCCCACATTCATACCATCACAGGACAGCCATAAGGCCCAACAGTTTCTGTTTTTCAGCTAGATGATGTGGTTGTAGTGGTTGTGACTGTGGTAGTGGTAGCAGTGGTATTGGAGGAGGGTCTCATAGGCTCAGGGACCAAATGTGGTGTCCTACTGCTGATGGGTGGTAAGATAGGGCTTGGGGGCCACGGGTTTGGCACACTTCTTGAGTGTGGAATAAGAAGTGGACTTGCTGAGGCACCCGGAGTTGAGCTGAGCAGTGGGTGATGAAGTGCTGGGGCTGGTGTTGATGGTACAGGCTGGAGTGAGGCTGCTGATTCAGGATGCAGGAAGTTGCGTCTCTGGTCCATACGTTCGGCATGTTGTGTCAGGCACCTTGTTAACACATCTGGTAGCAGCTCCACTTGCTCCTGTATTGCTACCAACTTGTCTTCCAGGCTGGATAAACGCTCTTCCAGAGCATCCTGCCGACTGCTCATGTCTGAGACAATCTCGTAGACCGTGTTCTGTGTCTGCAAGGGAGGTTATATACTTTTAAATCAGTCACAAATCTGTGCGATTAAGAATAAGCTGCATCAGGTGGAAGGAATCAGTATAAACATAATATTTTGTCTCTTAACATGTTCCATATTTGTTATAGTTAGTCAGGATCAACTGCTATTTGGAACTGACTGAACAAGAACAGTGGTATTAGCACCTTGCTCCGTCTGTGTGTCTGGGAAAGAATGGTGGAATTGCCACAGTTTTGTTGCAGGTCATTACGTAGGAAAATGAATGATTAAACAACAACAACAACAACAACAACAACAACAACAACAACAACAACAACAACAACAACAACAACGTCCTTTTACCTTTGCCATGTCAGTGATGGTGTTTGCATTATCCATTAGTTTTCGCTGGTCCATTTTGACTTTGCGCAAGCTGAAATATCACCAACATACATTGTTTAATTTCAGTCAGATATTTCATAAGTAAGACACAAAGCATGCACTGATGTTTCTTAAAATGAAAACGAAATGTAACTTAACGAGTAAAGATTATAGGACACTATATTTTTACCTATATGTAAGTTCATCACTTACGCATAGATGGCTAGAAGGAACTTGCGTTGATGGGTGCGCACTCGGCCCGGATTCACACGTTTTACTAGCCGTGTGTGTTTGTAGATGAGCCACGTCTCCCGCAGCACATTAGCTGCTGCATTCTTTAGCTGTGGGGAAGTACACAGCTGTCAGTGCTTAATGAATGCACACGAACTTAGAGTGAATCACTTGTCAGCAATGCACTCATAAATCCTTATTCTGTGAAAACTGAATTGTCGTATAAATGCATAATTTCCATAGCACATAAGAAACATAAAGACCAAGTCCCCCCATGTCTAAGCACTACTTGATAGAGTAACAGTGATTTGGGTATATATAATGTGTAGAGCAGAATACAATATACATTTAGTAGTTGAGTCAGTGATACATCATTTCAAAGTAAACAATCAAAATACAGAACACAGGGGACTTTGCCTGGTAACACCAGTTTTTGCAGTGCACAGCTGTTGTAACGCTGTTCACTACTGCACCTTCTCAAGCTCTGCTTACTGTATTTTACTGTCTTTACAAGAAGTTTACTCACTCTGCCTCTCTTTCACTTTGGCTAGTAAAATAATTCCATTTACACCTGACACAAAAATGTTCCTAAACTTCTTAGACCTGTAATCTTAGTGCACCTCTACTGTTTTCTTAAGTGCTGTCTTTTGTTTAACAGTCAACCACTTTCAATTCATACTTCTTCTTTCCATCCCTGCACCTCTGAACCCTTCAATAAAATGTTAGTGACATTCCATACTCTATACCAATCCTAACCCTCTCAATTTCCAAATCCCCCTTGGAACCATGCTAGCCCACTTCTCTCATTCCTGCTGCAATATATGATGTTGTCCTCCTTCCCAAAGCCCCCTTCATTTCCCAGCACAATACTAATGACAGTGTATTCTTAATATTTGCTAAGACCTCCTGTCTATGTAAATTTTTGCTTCTCCATTTGATTACTTGACATACTGCCTTTCCATTTATATCCCGTGTGCTTAGGTAAATAAATCCCAAGGAATTTTATTACGTTTTATATTGTTCATACCATGCATTGCTGATAATTAGATCACAAACAATTTTCAGTCCAACAAAATGCACTGTATTGTTTTCAGATATTCTACGTTACAATATCTTGCTAATCAATCCTACATGTTTTGATCCCCCATGGGATGATCGTCAGGGATCCATATCAAAGCAACATTTCAAAAACTGAACTAGCAGAGAGAGAGAGAGAGAGACAGAGACAGAGAGAGACAGAGAGAGAGAGAGTAAAAAGACAATATACAGGTATATCCATACATGTATATACACTGCTAGTTCAGTTTTGTGAAATGTTCATTCATTTATTTCATTCATTCATTTATTCACATTCCATGGATCCTATCTCGGTTACAAAACATATGGATATGGAAATAGTCAAAAACAACAGAACAGGTCACAAAAAACTTAAATACATAACATACAGAAAGTCACAAATACACAACATACTTGCTAACAGCAAGTGTCATAAATTCATACATTGTGTAACAGCAATACAATACAATACAATACAATACAACACAATACAATAATAATATGATACATCATGTAATAGCAGCCTATGTATTACAACTATAGCAAATAAAATAATTACAGGCTTTACCTGTTGCTTTGCTATGATTGCCCGATGATGATCCCATGAGGGATCAAAACATGTAGGACTGATTAACAAGATGTTGTAATATAGAATATCTAAAAACAATTCAGTGCATTTTGTTGGACTGAATATTGTGATTTAATTTTATTAAGCTCCACCTTTAAACTTCTGGTCCAAATTCTGAATTTAGTGTTATCATCCATGTGCCAATCATAAAAACCCCTTCATCTTAGCCATCTGCCTAACCCTGCACCACTAGTTCACCACCAAACACAGCACCCCCCCCAACTGTCCATACCCAACTCTAATTCTGCTGTACCACTGGAAGTGCCTCTGGGGCCCTCTAGAACTCCGTTCCACAGAATGTCCCCTGAGACTCGTCAGTTACAGCTCTTTGGCCCCACCCCCCTCCCAATCAACATATTTATATCCTTTACACAGTAATCTCAATTCACGTATCACCTCATGTAAATTCTGTGGTCCTGAATCATCATATTCAGCATTCTGGCTAAACAGGTATATGCCAAACAGGGCTGTCAGAATACTTGCAAGCATGACAGTTCAGCAAATGCAATTTCAAAATGTATAACTTCGTTTTCCGGTCTACCCTTCATCTATTCAAGGCAACCTCAGTAATTTGATTGACCTGATTTTTATGATTTCCCTTGTATTCTACCCCAAAATATCTCAAGCATCATCAATGAATCCAGAAGATAAAATATTAGCAGCTGAAAGACATAACCATAATTATATGTATTCCTTTTGTCACCACGTACCTCCACTATTACACCAAAATGCATAGCATCATATTACACATTTTACTTTTTTTAAATACCTTTTAATAAATCTCAAACTTTTTTGGATCAATGTACGGAGATATTTAAGGTTCAATGAGATGCACTGCCAGGGCTCACACAACACACAGTCATGAAAGTACATACAGTTCACACAAAATACATAGCTGTGGTGTACCATTAGTGTAAGGTGATGTGTTCAGTATTTTATCTCAGTCTACTTTCCATTTCACTTGTTACTGGTGACTCAGATGCTACCATAATTGATATCATTTCAACTTTTGGTAGGAACATCAAAGGAAGTTACTGATGAAGTCTTCATGTCATATTTAATGTCTGTCTCTAATTGCAAAGCATATAGAGTATTGTGATGCTTGTGTGACGTTTGAAATATCTCATGTGGATTTAACAATTGTTTTGGACTCTTAGTGTTTATTACAATCAGTTTCATCCCAGAATATATGAATACATGAATCTGTAACTTAAGAATATATGACTCCCTGAACTAAATAAAATGTGTGTATGCTTCCTCTTCTTTCTTTTACAGTGTGTGTGCACAGGTGCAGGTGTATATGCATAAACATGTACAAGTAAATACATAAATACACCACGGCCTTGTTTCAAGCCCAAGTTGCATTCCTGAAAAATTGGTCATAATGATATTCCCATAAGAAAGGAAGTCTTACACAGATGGAAATAAACCAGCCAAAGCGCACTGAACTGAAAATGAGAGCATGTAAATTAAGAAGGGTGTAAATTGGTAGATTGGTAAGGGGCGTTAAAGCAAAGACGCCTGAAACAAACGGGTGTAAAACAAGGCATTTGTGTATATACATCTCCACATGCATATTAGCAATTTTATGATATATTCATACATAAAATATGGAATTAAATAATACATTCATATATAAATGTTAGTGAACTTAATAAAGCCTTTTCAAATACATTACCCTTTTGGTTAACTGTGTGTCCATCATGAAGTTATGTACATGTTTTTCAGCCCTTGTAAGTTCCAGCTTACGAGACACAACGGCAACCAGCAGTGCAGTGCACCCAGCACCCTGAAAAACAAAACACACTTACTCAGCTTTGCATTTCAAAAGAGTTTAGCTACCACACTCACGAGATTCTACTATCTGTTCACGTAATTTTACTTGTACTGTTTATTCAATGATTTTTGAGATGTTTATGAAATTCAACACATTGTGTGATTTACTGTATACAGAGTTGGCTGGTCGTCTACACAACTGCTTATTACTGCATCATTTATAGGGGAACTGATGATATGTTTTGGCTTACGATATTCACGCCACCATAAGAAGATGGATTTGTCTTTATACAGGCTGCGAACGCACACAGGGGGAGTGGAGGTATTGCTCTATTTATTCTTCACCTCGGCGCTAGATGAAGGTGAGTAGTCAGCCTCGCGCTTCGGCTGATTTACCCTGGGAATACAGCCCCCGCTACCGCTATATAGGAGTCTCGGTGGACCTCCTAGAATAGAGATAATCCAGTACTTGTAACGGGATTCGAACCTCGGAACATCCAGCCCGTAGCGTAGTCAGTACGCCACCTTGGCTTCCGAGTTATGACATCCTTTCTGATGCCATCAGTTACTCGAAGTTACACAGTGCTGAATGGTAGCATGGTTGATGAATAATGAGTGGGAAGGAATATGAAAGGAATCGTTGAACTAATTTTAGGTAGTGTCCTGCCATTTCCCTGCAGGGACTTTAGACACACATGAACATCACTGAGACAGGACAGACGGTGCCCTAGCATAGGTGTGAAGCCGTGATGCCCAGAATACGAGTGCAGAGCGGAAAATGGAGGGCAGAGACACAGGTTGCTTGCTGACAGCACAATCATGCAGCTTTGGACGATAACCACTGGCGAAAACAGGGACATGATTGGTGGAAAGCTTCGAAGTCATTTTTGGAAATTAACTCTTCTGTACAAGATTGCATGACTGCTTTACCTTTAGTTAAAATAGTAAAAATTACATGTCAGCTAAAATATAACACGAAGCCTTGTAGAGATTTACCGACAGTTCGGAGGAACCTGCAATCTCTATCTTCATTCTTCTAACCTGAAGATTAAAGCAGAAGGTTCTTCCGAAAGGTCAGTAAAGTTATATGTGACTAGACGGCGTCACTTCACAGCAGAAAACGGTTTTCATAGTTACTGCTTTGCGAGCCTCAAGTTTTGCAATATTCCTACGCTGATCATATCAAGGAGGCTGTGATGGGCGAGGCATGTGGAATGCATGTGAGAAAACAGAAATGCCTGTAGGGCAGAAGAGAATAAATTCAGGGAATTTCCGCTAACGTTAGGTCAAGAATGTTTTGTCTTTTCGTTTGCTATCTACAAGCATAAAGACTGAAATATTCGGAACTACAGTTTTGCCCACTGTTGTTTATGGGTGTGAAACTTGGTCTGTCAAATTAAGGGAGGATCACAGGTTGGAGCTGTTCGAGAATAAGTTGGCGAGGGAGGTATTTACGTTTACGAGGGATGAGGTAACAGAGGACTGGAGGAGACTGCATGTTGAGCAGCTTCATAATCTGTACTGCTCGCGAAACATTATTGAGGGAACAATGTCAAGAAAACTGACACGGATGGGACAAGTGACAGCACGTATGGTGGAGAAAACGTTTTGCTGGGAAAATGTAAAGACGTAGGCGTACACGGAAGGATAATATTAAACCACATCTTAAATAAACAGTTGGGAGAATGTGGGCTGGTTTCATCTGGCTCAGGATAGGGACAGGCGGCGGGCTGTTGTGAACACAGTAATAAACTTTTGGGTTCCATAAAATGCGGGGAATTTCTTGACTAGCTGAGGAACTGTTAGCTGCTCAGGAAGGACTCTGCTGCATGGAGTTAGTTAATTCATTTCGACATTAGACGGGATACAGACTGCCTGTACCTAAGGGCGTCAATACAAGAAGAGTAACATGTTCCCATCGGCGTCGCTCAAGCAGTAATATTGTAATACAGTACCTGTGGCTCTCACATAACCAGTACCCGTTTCTTCATATCTCGAAATCCGGAAAAGTCTAAACACTTAATAGCTAATTATGCTACCAAACAATGCTGTTCCTTCACTTACAAAAGTAAAAGCACATTCAGAACCTAATGTGTCTGTTCGCAGACCTGCAATAATTGTATGAACGACCACACCCTGGTTCTGTTTAATGTCTATATTACTTTTATCATTTTAATATTATTACCAGTGTCCTGTAAGAGTCTGTATACAGTTCAACAACTGGCATTAAGAACCTGCAGCCTGTCGCTTTATTCAGAATTCAGTTGAATCGTATTTGGATCAAATCCATCAAGAAGAGGGCATTTCTTTGTCGAGTGGTGCTCTTCTGAACAACACATAAATGCACACGACATAAAGCACAATAGATTGTGCACTTTATTTTACTCATTTTTCTCTACTTCTCTCATGTCTTATTCCTTTCATCCTTGCTGCTTTTCCTTTTTGTTCTACATAAATATTTTGAATCACGTAATTGTTCATTTGGAATTGGGGCTCATTTGCGATGTGTAGAAGGTGTCATTTAACCCTCAGAAACACGAGACTATTATAATATTTAGAAATTTAGTTCCTACGTGAAAACGACTGACCGGGCCTCTCAGTTACAAGGGTCAGCCGGCTACGCTGCTTTGTAGCTATGCAGTCCGTTACTGAAAGGCACTCTGTAGGCAAAATGAAGAATCTTTAAGGCGTTAAAGCAGGCAGTACATGTTACCAATAGGCTTTAAAGGTTATGTCACAGAACTGTACATTTATTGGTCGTTGCGAAAGAAAACTTCAATAGAAATTGTTCAAAGAAAAGCGACCAGCTGTCCTGGTTTATGAACGTCAAGTCTCAACATTTTTTTGACTATTACAGGCAGATGAAAGTGCTGCAGTTGGCGCTATATAATATTAAATGACACTCTAAACTGAACCAAATCACGTTCATCATCACAAGCTTATCATAAGAAATCACGACAAACGTGCTGATTTGTTTATTCTCAAAGTGACTAGCTATTTCAGTATAAGAACTTAACACTTGGCATAACCCAAAGTAAACAAGACATGTCACACGTTGACTTCCAAGCCATGAGCGTGCTAACTTACCATGATGCCCGTCGTAACTGCGATTCCTCGCCCGCAGTATGTGTTAGGCACAATATCACCAAAACCCACACTCAGGAATGTTATGGCTATAAGCCACATTGCGTTTAGCAGGTTGGCATGCTCCTCGTCGTGAAACCTGGTGGCAGCAGAACAACCACAACACCCTACTAAAGCACAAGAACGCGCCTTCCGTGTGTCCGCCTCGGTTAGAGTTGTGTTCTCCATATGTCACGTTATGGAATAAATAAAACTACCCAATTACGTACTATCATTCACACGGCAGTCTCAAGTTCTCCTCTCAGCTGTATTACACATTTCGTTTTAACAGCTTACTTAGGGGTAACAAACGTTATGTGGAAATTCAAACAGAAATTGACGAGAACTTTAGCTTTGTGTTCAGTTAATACACTCACGCAAAAGTAAAACCAACATTGGTGGCCAGCCTACTAAAAATTTGACGTGACATTTCTTTCATTAATGACTGCCGGGCGAATGATTTAACGCTTCGAGGACCAAGAGTCTTCGGAGTTATATTTAAAAGATCCCGCGCGTACCGCTCTCTAAAAACACTGCCTCTGGGCCACACATAAGATAATGCTATTCTGAGATTCATACAAAACATAAATACACTCTTTGTGCACAACGTAGAATTTTTTAATGTTAAAATTAGTGGTGCATCGTAATCACCGGGCTGTGGTAATAGCTGCACGACAAGCAATTTTGTGCGAGTCTTCATACGTGATATGACATAACATCACATGTCTGTGTTCTACGCGTTCATACCTTTATGAAATACACTGGTGATACGTTTGCATATTTTACCTCTTAAATACAGTTAAATAAAATTAAATATTTTATATACTATTGGACAAAAGTCTTTAATTGAAACCTGTAAGAATATGTTATAGCACGTTATATGCTGGAGTTTATATTTTGTTATGTGCAATACATGTTCTATAACCCCAATGCAGAAATATTTATTACCCGTGGCAGCTGCGCCTTCACTCTATTTTGTCTCATCGATGCGAGCTATTAGAGTGTTTTACTAATACGTGCGTACATTTCTTCAGTCAGGCAAACGACACTGGAAGTATTGCAATGCCTATGTTCGTTCGCGATTTGCAGGACGTTATTGCAACAGGATGGCACAATCTGTTTCTACAGACATCACCTTATTATTTCATTGCTTAAGAAACTTCACTCTTTCTTTCATAGACAGTTACGGGATCGTATGAGTAGTGTGAAGAGAATAATGCTCCCCGTTAATATAAATGTAGGAAACGTCAGGAGGAATTAAGTTAGAAGCCGTACAGCACCAAACTGATGTCACAATAAGCATAAAGCAGGTATACGGAAGTGTTTATACCATTATGTTACTAAACAAGAAATCGTTTAATTTTTATAGCTAAAGTGTACTACTGGAAGTAAAGTTTGATCCTATGTGGTTACGTTTCCACAGCATGTTGATATTAACCTGTAAAATTTACAGCGCACTCGTTTGTACAACGTAGGGCAGACCAGAAAAACTGCCAAAAGTTTTCGGAACCTGTGTGCAGTAGCACTCAGCCGGGACAACGTTCGGCATTGTAATTCGTTTCGTTCGTAGTCCTTCCCTCTTCTTCTTAGTCACAGTAGGTGTCGAGGTTTTTCATTTTCACTTGATCACACTCAGACACACACCACAGTCGGTAGGACTCCCCTAAACGAGGAATCGGCCCGTCGCAGAGACTTATACCTGACAACACAAACATTGTACAGGAGACAAACATCGATGCCCCCGGTGGGATTCGAACCCACGATCCCGGCAAGCGCTCGGCCGCAGACCTACGTCTTAGACAACGCGGCCACTGGGATCGGAGGCATTGTAATTATTGGACTGAAACAACCGTAAGATGTACGAAGTTTAGGAGCATCACTGGGAAGAGTTTCAAAGCTTACCTACCAGAGTCACAAATCAACCGAACAACAGTGCTAATGGTGCGCTCCGCGGCGCAGTACATAGACTTCGCCATGGTCATCTCGACTTTCAGACTGTCATAGGGTTTCACGGTACACGTGTCAATGCAGTTTTACTTACGCCCAAAGCAAAACCGCCGTCGTCTCTGGGCCGATTTTCACGAAACTCACAAATGAGAACAGCTTTGCGTGCGGATCATTTATACCGAATTTCACACAATTCTGTAACAAATATGGAGAGTTCTACTAAAAACACAATTACACCGTTATGTATGACTGTGACTGGGTCGATTTTAACAAAATTCACTCTTGCTCGACAAAGATTTTTAAACTCCTATACCGAATTTAATTAAAATTCAACAAACGGTTTAGTCGCTGAAAGTAGGTAACGGACGGACGGACGGACGGACGGACGGACGCGGTATCCACATAAGGCCTTCTTTTTGTTACATAGTAAATAATATCCAGAAAGTGGGAAGGCATATATCTTAAACCGAAACGTCACGTGATGTTCAATACTGCAGCAATGAAACACGGTAAACGGTGCAAACTGAACGAGTCTTTGAACATATGGCATTTAGCATTCTCAAAAAAAGACATTAGTCTTTCTTGTACTGTACCTAAGACTGCTGATTTTTTTAGCGGGAGATGGATACTGCTATTTGAACTATCTGGTCTTCTCTCTTTCGTTTTGACTTTCATCTACTACTTCAAACCCGACACACAGTGCTTCTTTCGAAGAACTCAATGTCATCCTGATGTCTGACATCCCTTTCTCATATACAGATAAAGAGAAGAGTAACAGCAGTGAATAACATGTATCCTTTGCAGTCACGTGATGTATACTACGCAACATGTTCTGGCTTTAACTAGAAGCCGTAATCAGACGTTATAAAACTACGTATACGTAAGCCTGATGATGGCTTTTAGTTAAAGCCGAAACATATTGCATAATGTATATTAAATCACTGTAAGTGTATTTGTGATTGACTGCCCCATTCTTATTTTTAATTCCCTCTCACCCTTGCACTACATCACAAAAACTGAAATGCCTTCATACGCCACAGAGAGCTATGCAACTCCAGAGCACACTGTCTCCATGTATCTGGTTGACACTGCGGGTGCCATCAAGGTCCGCTCACGGTCGGACCAAATATCCTTTGACTGTATTCAAATGCATATGTTCGTGACTGTCCCGTGCTCTGCCCGTGATCGCTAGTGTGGACACTGCTGTTTAAACACAGTGAAGAATATCTAACCGGCTCTTAACTGGAACGTGACGGTTTCTATGGTGTCAATAGGGCATTGCGCCTCGTTCGTAATTAGTGTTTGCGGCGATACGTGCGTTGTAAGGGATACAACGACACTGTAACATGTACAAGTACACACAGATGCCACTGAGGTGATCGTACGGTACATTATACTATTCTTTTAAAATTGTTTGTTTTCACTACAAACCGAAGCGACTGATGAAGACAGGGAACATGCTGAGGGAAACTGGAAGTGAAACAATGAATTTTGAGCGCGGGAGTGACTTACCATCATTCCGCATGTTAGAGTGATACCCCGTCCACAGTACGTGTTGGGAACAATGTCCCCGTAACCTACGCACAGGAATGTAATGGCGATCAACCACATGGAGTTTAGCAAGTTGGCGTGTTCTTCGTCGTGGTACCTAGACAAGGGGCAGAGAAAACCAGCACGCTGATGGTTGCAGAGGGGACCATCATGACAAGCTTCTGTGGGTTGTGAAAGGAATTATAAGATGTTCCTTCCTTTAAAATATAACACAGGGCTTTCCTTCACACATGCTCATGCAGCTTCAAACAAGAGTCAAATAACAAACAACACTATACCACTACACGACAAAACTGCCCACACCACACTGACAGACCACAACGGAGCTGTACACTGTATAAGCCTACAGTGGCGGTGTGCTGTGATAGAGGGTACTGGGTAGCATTCAAACATCAATCAACGGGGAAAGAAAAAACTGAAACCGTCAGGCTCGAAACACATGCAAACTAGAACACAGGAACGAAGACTATCAGCAGACGTTTCGCGCAGACGCAGAAAGCGACACCTTTGATTCGTCAGCGAGCACGTGATCGGTGGCGTTCCTTTTTAAAGCGCACTCTTAGCCTCCCGACTTCGTTCCTGCTTTTTTGCCTGACGGTGGAATATGGACTAAAGTGAATCCAGTAATACGTGTGAACATTTTTTCAATGTGACAATTGTGTTCATAGATTATTATAAAGTATTTTATGAGGTATATTTAAAAATATTTTAAGGTACAGAAGCATTAGTATATAAGGCGGAGGTACGTTAAAGCTTTTTAATTAATCAATTTTGTTTTTAGGTCAGTATAAAGTGCAAGAGTCTGCGTGATAACAGGGCTGCTTCTGCGCAAGACGATCACAACAGACGGGATGTCAGGTGAGAGAAGCATTCAGAAGAAAAGTGCCACAAGTTCTGCGTCAGAAGTATGCTGAAAGAAGAAGTTATATGTTGTGATATGCAGAAATGTGTAACACGCTAATACACGCTATTATTATGTAACACAACTGATGATTGTGTTATATTAGTGTAGTATTTTAGTTGCACTTAAGGTGAAAACGAAAGGAATCCCTGTTTAAATACAGGCGCGCCTATCAGATTAATGTTTTCTTCCTAAAGTTTCTACACATATATTACGTTTGCCTGCGGGTGTCTGAAAGTACAACCTGCTGAGAGATATTTTAATTCTAATATTACATCTATTAAGGGCAAAAATTCAAACAAAATGAAAGAAGTACTTCGGACTCAACGATGGCGCATATGACAGCAACTCTAATAGGAGCTGACATTTCTATCGGACCAAGTTTTTTCTTATTCAAATTTAACATGAGTTTACATCTATAGACAGAACAGAGGACACAAGGCTACAAGCATAACACACTTCTAAATGAGTCAGCTAAGGGTAACCTTACCACCGATCTGTACTTGTAGGTTGACAGTGATTCACTAGATGATGCGAGTACCAGACCTACTGAACAGAACACTAGATGATGGTAGACTTACTGAACAGAACACTAGATGATAGTTGACTTGTTGAACAGAACACTAGATGATACTAGACTTGCTGAACACAACACTAGACGAAAGTAAGCTTACTGAATAGAACACTAGATTGTAGACTTACTGAACAGAAAAATAGATCATAGTAGACTTACTGAACAGAGCACTAAATGTAATTCTACAGCATGTGCAGCTAGGCAGGCTCTTGTCACTAAACTATACAGCTGGTCGTGCACTTACTAACATTTGCATCATCATAATCAAATTAGATATGCTGTGAATTATGAAAACTCACATCTCACTAAACGTAAATCAGCCAGATTGCAGTTTACTGAGCAAGAGTCGTGAAGAGTAAAGGCTGGAAAGTATCCTGTATAACTAATCACGTAAACAAATCGCCATTCATTAAGTAGCTATCATTTCCAAAAACATGTGAATAATATAATTAAAAGAAAATCATATTCATATGCAGTATGTTAAATATATTCAAATAATTAATAAGCTACTTCAATAATTTACTTTCATTAATAACAAAAACTCAGGCCGTGCACACAGTATGTGGTGTATCCATACCAGTCACGAACGTCAGCAACGCTTGTGGCCGCGCACAGAACACTGTATGGGCGCGTGGAAGAAGACTGACTTATAAGAAAGAAGGGGTGTGAATGAAAACAACAGAACAATTAAGTGAAACAATGAGCTCAATATTTACATGTCAGCACATACTAAAAAAAAGAAGAAACGAGCAAAAAATTACGAATTGTCATAACAATTAAGCAACATTATTGATAAACTCCATCTGGTTATGATCGCCATGCGCTTTGGCAAATTCTATAACGATTTATGTGTTTTTCTAAACATTAATTTGAATTTACAATAAACAATTTTCCTCTTATAAATATTATTACAGGTTTCAATGCAAGTAAGTTAACTTATGTGAGATTAAATGTACTGTGAACTCGTTATAGGTTACTGTCATGTTCAAGCGTAAAGGTGTGACATATCTAATGAAGATCTATAAAGCGTTAGTGAAATTTTATATTACATTTGAAACGTACTTCGTCTATTCATTTTAAATTACTTGTTACTTTAAAAGGCAAAGAAATACATTTATAATATTTGAATTTCGGTAGCGGTAACAGTTTCCTTTAAATGTTCTTACACGAAATTGGTTATGGATCCTATATATATTTTTAAATTACTTTTTACTGTAAAAGGAGTGAAATATACATGTTTATGTAAAATAATGCACAAAACAGCTGTAGTGACTATGGGAACGGAACTCTTTCAGAATTAGACGGAACACCGGGGCGCCAACTGAAAACTAAGACAATAAGGGCACAAAGATATTCAACCAGCATTAACAATCGGATAGGGCCATATAAGAACACTGATCAACAATAAACATATTCAAATTTACTAATTATAAGTTTAGTTTTGAAATACCTACGCCTACACATAAGTCTTTTGTCAACCAAACTATCTGATCTGTTTTACCGAAGAAGGGCAGCAATTTTACAACCAATTCTGAAATCTTTCAAATGATTCATGTTGTTGCTACCATGCACATTTACTGATTATAAGAACAATCCAAATGTCTACGCTAATCAAAACATAATGGATTAAAATTAATGGGATACTACTTGGGGAAGCTACAACAACAACAATAATAATAATAATAATAATAATAATAATAACCAAAACTACACATAAGTATATTCAAAATAAAACTGTTGATGTTTATATACTTATATATCTACTTCGGACCAATAGTGACTTATATTGGATATTTAAGTCAGTGTTGGTTCAAAATGATCAATATATATATGTTCACAACCACACCCTGGTTTTATGCCTAAATTTAGGACACACACACACATTGAAAGAGAAAATAATTAACAATTCTGTGAACATGTTTAAAAATCTTATATTTAATGATACACATTCTTAGATAGAACGGACTTGTGCTAATCATGCGCAATTATGACTGACACTTGTCATAATAATTGTACTCAGTGGACTATGCGAAAGGTTTAGACACAAAATTCGCCATTTTCCGCAACGCAAATACATAAAGCTTGTAGTTTCTTTCGTTTAATTTTTCCCGTATTCTTTGTACGTGCTTATATTCTCGATACAAACTTTTATATAAGGATTCGAGTCTTCACGAGTGTGCTGTTGGGTGACGGTCCCAACTTTTCGAAGAAGAGTGCCTTCGAACGTCGGAAACCACTCACCCAACGGCACAGCGTAACATCCCAGATATCTCGAATTCTCAGCAACAAAGCTGCAACAATATCAAATTGTATAAAGTTTTATTCATTTATGCCTTTTGTCATTGCTAAAATAGTCATAAATATGTCAATTGGCATATATATATATATATTTCTGATAAACCCGACAGTAAATTCCTGGCATTATTACATATATTAACGAGAATACACTTACATGTGACATATGCAAACGCACTTTTCACATCTCATCAGCCATTTCAATCACTCAAAGATTTCGTGGCGCTGATATTATTTCAGTGTTGTTCCAACCTGCCTCATATTGAAGGGTGAAGCATTTTCCATTACTTTTTTCCCTCTCTCTTCTCCACTATTTTAAGTTTCTGAACGTCAAACAAAAAGAAACTACAAGCGACGTATCGCGAGCTGACTCTCAAGCTGCCAACACCTTAGAGCCTGTCTTTATACACAACGTATTTTTAGTCACACGTTTTTCCTTGAAAATCTCGTATTTATCCTTCACCAAAATAATCGGAACACAAAATTATAGTTTCTAAGTGGTATACGTATAAAGTAAATAAAATGAATAATATAAGGGTAATTACTACATACTGAACCTCCGGAAAGAGGCAAGTGAGAATTAACAAATTAAATTTAAACATTACCAGAATACAGGATTCTTCTTTTATTGTCTCACATCACACGGCAGCTTTATCGAGCAGAAAGTCTGCATCCGCCCTGATATACAGTAACAGCGGCGGTATCGGGAAAACGATAAAAGAAACACTCTGTACAACGTTTAGTCATGAAATTATTGACGGATTTTTGACGGAACCTTGCGGCGGCAGTAATGAACTTCCAAATTCATGCAAACGCTGGGAAAGTTTCAACTGATTGCCTGAGCATCTCATGAAGTTCTCCGCTCCATCGGTTAGTTGAAGTCTAGGGGCTGACAGACAGGCTCTAAGCCTGCAGAGCGGTACCAGCCATGTTGAAATGACCACTGCTGTCACACAAGGCAAAGTCAAGAAGTGCCGATAAAGACGTACTTAAAACTGCGGAAGCAACATGAAGTATTTATTGCCTTCACACACCTCGTAACGCATCAGATGTGCGCGGACTTTAAGAAGCGTCAAATGTATGTGGTATTATAGTCATAAAGTTTCAAATGTACACGGCACCGGAATATAAAGTGTCAAATGAACGTGGTAGTGTAATCTAAAGTGTCAAATGGACGTGGTAGTGTAACGTAGAGTGTCAAATGAACGTGGTGTAGTACAATATAGTGTCAGATGTATATGGCAGTGTCATATAAGCATGCTATAGTGTCTGTGTCATACGTCTTTATAAATGTTAACAGATTTTATTTTGCTTTATACTTAACAGTTACGACAAGGGTTGTGGTTATTAGATTAATAATAAATGAATGTCATTAGGCCTCAATTGGAATGTAGTTATGAGCCACACTTTCTTCTACCTGGCACTCCTTATTTCTGAAGACATAACAAGGATATTCAATGAGGAACGTTCTCCAAGTAATAAAAATTAAACGAGAAGTCATTATCAGGTTAGTGTAGCCCCTGCCTTTCCAATTAAGTATCACTTCTTTTCAATATAATCCCTAACAAATTGATGCATCTGTCCCAGATTTGAAAGAGTTCAAAAATTCTGTCGGAGTAGAAATCGGGCTCTTGCATTCGCAGCCATTCACGAACAGTCACTTTCAATTCCTTATTACTGTGCAATAGGCAGCCTCCTAAATGTTGCTTCAGCGACCCAAACAATTGATCAGTCGCGAGGTGTGGTCCCGCAGCATGACAATGCAACCCCACACAGCGCACTTCGGGCAAAACAGTTGTCGCAGTCGTGTCACTGGGAACTTCTGGACCATCCGCCACTTTGTTTTGTTTGGCTGCTGTAGCAGTATTAAGAGCTCGATGATTACACAACAGTTAGGAAGTGGAAATGGCTGTTCGTGAGTTGGTGCGAACGGAAGAGTCTGGTATCTACCACGACGGAATTTGTGAACTCGTGTGAAGTTGGGTCACATGCATGAATGTGCAGCGGGATTATGTTGAGAGTCCGTTACCTTAGGGGAAGACAAGAGCTACTGTGACGATTTGTCACTTAATTTCTACGACCTCGAGAACCATACTTATTGAATATGGTACTTAATATGGCTGTCAAGCACAACAGATTCAAATAAAAGTATTTATAGAAAAAACCCAACTCGGATTTGTAAATCACACATTTTCGAAGTACACATAATTTGACGGTTGCTTTTGTCGCTATCGCGTGTTTATGTTATAAAATGTATATTACTGCATACGCAATAGAAATATTTTTTTCTACAATAACAATGAAAGTGACACGACACGATGAGAATTTCCGCTTGATTTAATAAGTTCTGAATTACACAACGTCCTAGTCAACCTGAAACAGGTAACTCAATGTCCATGTAAACAGAATTTGAAAACGTAATAGGGATTAGGATTATAATTTAACATACTGTTTAAAAAGCAATATTAAGCTACAGATGATTACTACCGCCAAAATGTAATCAAAAGTTCACTCCGAAATAAGCGGGAACAAAGTTTAGCATTAAACAAAGTTTGCGAATTTAATATGATAATGGAGTTTGCACAAACCATTACTGGTCGTAACAACCGACATTAGCCTTGGAAATTGTGTTCAAGAAAAGGCTGGCTATATTGTGTATGGGAAGTGCAATCCTGGGTTTGATTTAAAACGGCAAGAACATTAAGGCTCGCCTGTTAAAGTTACTTTATGTACGTTTATAGACGTCAGCACTGCACAGCTCAATTCACGGAAAATCGAAACACAAAACTCTAGACGGAACACATGTGTGTCATACCGCACGTGGTCATATCAATTAAGCTGTTACGGTATACGCATAATGCAATAAAATTACTTTACGAACACGATGTGTTGCGAGCTATCTGCATTCAAACTTGGCTTTCGGAATCGTACTTAATTACACAACTGTGCGGAAACAGGCAATACCACGACATGAAGACTGAACTTCCACAATGCACAAGCAAATTTGTAACATGTTAAGACACGTTGAGAGGTAAATAGTTACCGACGTTTCGGAACAGCTTCAAGATTCTATCTTCAGGTCTGTAGAGTCCAACGCAGTCCAGTTACAAAGACTAAAGATAAAGACATCAA
Source organism: Coptotermes formosanus (assembly GCA_013340265.1). NCBI lineage: Eukaryota > Metazoa > Arthropoda > Insecta > Blattodea > Rhinotermitidae > Coptotermes > Coptotermes formosanus. Next base: position 178,134 of record BLKM01001502.1, read on the forward strand.
GGTTGTCCGAAATCCGGTAAGAATATACAAATCCCCATGTCGAATCTTCATTGATACAGCTGTGAGAACGTAAAATCTCGCAGCTCATAACACTGAATACCCACTTATATGATCAATAATATCTAAATTACGACAACTGGGATTTTTAGTAAATGAGTTTTAACACCCTTCTGTCACATTCATTTTCAAGCGTTTGGATGCTTTCCCGACAGGGAGAATGCTTGATGCCAGAATACATCGTTACTATTCCAACTATCCACTCTTACTTAGAGTCCAGCAGCAAGCTTAAATACTCGTCCTGGGGAGATAACAAATATAAAGTTTTTCCTGCACGTACCATGATGACATATGGCGGAAAAGTATAGGAACAGTTCCACCCTGTTTTAATCTTTGCACTAGATGGAGATGAGTGGTGAGCTTCACGTGCCGGCCACTTTAGCCCGATGACATGTCCCCCGGTACCGATTGAGGAGGAAAGGGTGGACCACAGAGCCGATCTGGAAGCTTTGGAGAACCGAAAAACTGTACTTCCTTCGAGAATTCAGAGCCCGCATCTTCCAGTATGCATATTAGTCACTACACCCACTGAGCTATCCGGATCCTCACTCTTTCAACACAAACCTCTGAACTCGCCATGAAATTGGGTGTTTGTTCCACAACGACAAACACATAGCCAGTTGCATCGTCGTGACGTGAAACGAAATATCCCACGAAACTGGGTACGTCTGGACTACATACGCAGCCTGAAAAGGTCTACTGACTTCAGAGGAACTGATGAGAATCCAGGCAAGATTAAGGGGGTTTATGGTTTCTCCAAAACGTCCGGACCAGTTGTGGGGCCCACCCAGTCTCCTATTAAATGGGTACCGCGGGGCCTCTATACGGGGTTAAACAACCGTAGCGTGAAACTGGCCACTCCACCTACTGCTAAGGTTGAGAATGAGTGGCGCTATACACCATTTCACCACATGATCTCATGGCACGTACAGGGACAACCTCACCTTTGCGTTGAATTTATGTATCCTAAAATATGCTCGGAATTTTTTGGGCGAAAAATGGCGGCTAGAGAGGTTTACATTTTATGTTATTCGTTGGTTGTTTGTGCATTGTGTCAGGTGTTTACCTTGTAAGGGTATTTTTAATGAAAGAATTGACACGAGAGTGCTCTTACCTTTCACATTGCCTCAGCGTCCAACTGGCGATGATCCACAAGGAAACCATAAAAACCAGCAATACAGTGCCAGGGCAAATTGTCATGAGGGTCTTGAGCACAAATCTTGTGTTAAAGTTGATGCGATTTAGAGCACCGATACTCCTGGACGAAGCGTCAGTGAACAGTTTACTGTGAAGAAGCATGACCCTGCAGATGAGGTAGAGACGGAGGAACATGGGTAGGGACAACGTCACATCGTATGGCACCCACGTTGAGCCAATGTCACCGCGTTTATTGGCCAGCTTGGTGGTCCACAGGAAGTAGTACTCGCCTGGAATTGGGTGCACCGCGCATATGCTCAGTTCCAGAGCGATCTGAGACATTCTCTGCCACGTCATAGCGATCCGCCAATCGTCAGCGCAATTGTCGATCATGAACAGCTGTAAGAAGCATGGAACTAGTAAACACCTGTCTGGCAGAAAATGAAATAAATGCACAGGGGACAGAGCTAAGAGAAGTCCTTCAGATGAAGGAACAGCGGCTTCCATAGTACAGGTACAGAAGGGAAAAACGTAAGAAAAGGAGAAAGATAGCGAGTAATTAATAAATACGTGGGAAATGAAAGGGAAAAATGTATGTCATCGGGCTCGAAAAACATTAAATATATGAGACCTTGTTAAGAGAAAGACGGAAAAGGGAAGGAGGTAACAAGAACTACACAAAAAGTACAAGAGAAAAAAGAAATAATAAATACCGCGAATGAGTTAATGAAGGAATGAACGAATAAGTACAGAACTTGGCTGGCTTCGGATCAGCTTCAGTTAAGAGATTTTGTTGAGTCAATTATGAACAAATGTGACGGTCTGTGGACCAACGTTTCAAAACACCCTGCTGCCTCCATCTTCATTTCTACCTTGAAAGTGGAGGCAGCAGGCTGTTCTGAAACGTTAAATAATCAGCTACCAGCCTACACAGTTTCACAATCCATAAGCACAAAATCTAAATTCTTATCGCAATGATACCTTCAAATTTCAAATGCTGCCTTAAGAAATGACTGTAGTGTTGGAATTCTAACATACCAGTAATAGCACGGTAACGTTATTGTTTATGGGACTGGAAATTCTTGTCTTCTCCTATTCAGTATTTCAAATTCCTATCAAACTGCGGTGCGCGTTGCATTGGTCTACAATTACGCGTTCCCGCCTGCGGAATTGCTGAAACTAACGCCTGCTTCTTATATTACGTGTTACAAACAAGTGAAGGAAAAGTTGCCGCTGCAGCACGGCGATTTGTACATCTTGAGATGGACGTTAATTACAAAACTGCGAATGAAAAGGAGTTCACACTAAAGGCCAACATTAAAAAATAATGTAATGTAGATCTAATACTACTAATAATGATAAAAGTAATAACAAACGACAGTATCCGTCCGTTCGTCCATCCGCCCGTCACGCTGTGGAAACATTCTGATAAAAATGTGTAAACAATTGTTAACTTGTGGAGTTAGAACTGGAAAATGATGTCAATACGCTGGTGCATGTATGGAAAACCGAAAGCTGAGGAAAGCCTAAAATAGCGCACCGGCCAAAATACTGGGAAAAATAAATAAAAAATCCAGTCCTTGGGAGGAAACTGAAAATAAAGTCGCTATCAGGATATGGTAAAAGAGGACGGGAGCAGGAAATTGCTCGGGATACACCCAACGTTTGATTATAGCGTACGAACCCAAACTGTTAAGTGGAAACTTTGATTAATGTACCGTTCGACTTTGGCAAGTTCCTTCTGGTCCACTCTGCCTGTACAGACTGCGGTACTACACTGAAGAGCGAGTTCAAATAATGGAAGTTCTCGTCGGCACAGAAAGGAGCCAACATATCTGAAATCTGGCCGTCATTCACCTCACTTTACGTTACGTATAAATTCATTATAAATTACTCATTTTAAGACTAAAATTAACCTAAATTGTATTCAAACACTGAGCTCGTACCGCGCAATAAACGCTCTCCGTCTCTTTTATAAAACATGTCAGTTAATGCTGTATAGGGAATAATTGCAGTTTTTTTCTCAGATCCTCACAAAACACATAAACACACTGTGTGGGCAGAATGTAGAACTGTTTAATGTTAAACCTATTGGTACATATAGTAACCACTGGGCTTTAAAAGGGTAAAGGACAGATACTGTATTAATTATGCCTTTTTTACATCTGGGAGTCAGTCTCTCTGAAAATCCTCACTGTGCCCTGGGTCATGGCACAGTCGCCCCCACTTTTCAACCACCCTTATGAAGAGCTTGGTCTATCAGAGGTAAAGTGGAATGGGGTAGGAGAGATAACTCGTACAAGCGGACTGTTTGGCAGCGGGGCAGAGGAACGAAGACCTGGTTAGGTTTCCGTCAATTAATCGACTACGCCTAAACCGATCCCATCCGCTCCGCACAGAAGCCACTTCAAACGTTCACATCAATCCTCGCCATATTCCTTGTTTAGTTACGTATCTTAAGGTACGATATTCGCCATTATATATTCATGACAAAACAAGGTCTGCAGTAAATTCGCGCTGACGACGCAACAACATATCTCTCTGCAGCAATTTCAATAATTGCAGTAAGCAGGCTGCGGGCTGGATGTCAGATAAATCATGGTTCTATATTCGTCAGGGTAAGAGATTTTTATTTTCTCCAAGACGTCTAGACCAAATATGTGGCCCACACAGCCCAATAATAAATGGATACTAAAGGCTTTTTTCCAGAGTATAATGCGGCTGGAACGTGAAACTGAACATTCACCTCCATCTACTACGTAATACCAAATTAAGAATGAGTGGCTCTATAATTTCACACTCTCAAATACGTTTACGGCGTGAAAGGGGCAACCTTACCTTCTCAACACACAGGGTGTTTCAGGATAAATCTGCGTACATCATGGGACTGTTTCTTAAGTTAAATTACTTCAGTATAACCAAACACATCTACAAGTTATTCTTCCTCGTCAGTATGCAGGCCAACACAGACGCACGTTTAGGGAACGCAATCATATTTTCCTGTCTTATGAAGGTGGCTACTTATTGCTTCTATGCATGTACTCTTTTTGAATTTCTCAGACCTTCAAAATGGAGACAGCAAGACCCTTCGAAGCGTTGGTAATTACTGACCAAGCTACACGGCGTCACATATCAAAAGACTTGAGTCTTTATCGTCACTGCTTGGAGGCCATACCACGCCTCACCGCGAAGACTTGGGTTCGATCCCAGGCCAGTCCATGTGGGATTTGTGACGGACAAAGTAGAAATGGAACAGTTTTCTCTCCGAGTACTTCCGCTCCTCTATCAGCATCGTTCCACCAATGCTCCATACCCTTTTATTCATATATGATCGACGCTGTATAATCTTAGCAACTAACAGTACTGTTAAATAACACACTTAAAAATCACCGCCTTTAGAATCACAAATATCCACCTGTGATAAGGCAGTGATTTCACGAGGCCAAGCGACTTATACACTACAAACACTCACGATATTTTAATGCCGCTGAAATATCTGGTATCATCAATATTTAGCTCCGCCACCATGTCTTCTACCAGACAGCTATGAGATACACACGCTATTGATCTGCACCTCTTTCGGTTTTTGCTTTTGTCGGTCAAATACAGGCACGCCAGTTCAGGGCATGTTACGTAATTCCGCGTTGCGACGTGCTCTTTGTCTACGAGTATAAAGTGCGGGAGAACTGGGAATGCCAGTTCCTCTTCTTTTCTCTCGAGGGCACACTTCCTGACGCTAACCTAGTATTCAAGTTAGCTTGCTCTCAATTAAATTATACGCCATTCTATCCGTGGTAAAATAGGGAGACGGTTAAACAGGAAATGAGACCGACACAGGAGTAAGTGCGGGATATAGCTTATCTAGTATCTTACTTTTGGAATCTGAAACGTTTGTGTTTCCGTACAAAATTACAGGAAGTACAATCCAACACCCCACTGCACAGTAAATGTAACGCTCTTAAATAAAGAAAGTTATTATATCACAGAACACTTCGCACACGGCGAACATGTGAAATTACCCTTCCATTATTCACTAAGAAAGAAAGATAAGAACATTTCGTTGCTAAAAGATCAATCATTTAGAAATGCATAAACCAGACACTGAGGTTCAGAATCTGGCATTATGGAGGTATCGGTCTTGACAACACAGATGAACAGAGGACTGTAATGGAGTTTGTATCCCGAAAATTATGAATTAATACCTTAAACTAGTGCACCACTTTTAACTCAAATTATTTTTAAATATGTCAGTTTTGTGGGTCACAAAGCATTGTCAATGTGATATTACGCGTACTGACTGGTCAGCAGTCAACAAGGCGGTGTACCCCAAGAACTAAACTCTCGTCTCAATTTTTAGGATCTTGTTACAATATCTACTGCTTTTGAAACCCAGTGATAAAAATTCATTGTTAAATGAAGCAAGTCACCTTCACTGAACGCGTCATAAGAATGGCCACTCATTATACCGAGAAAAACGGCAAAATATAAACGTAATGTTACTGGTCCTTTGCACAGCACAGCCGACACACGTCTGCGGAGCCCTGTCATGTACCAACAGCACTTACACATTCATTAGCAAACTCTGTTACAAGACAGTTTAAGGCACAATATCCTCCACTGAATACAATACTGAGTCAGCTGCATTTTCCACTAAATACAACATTGAGTCAGCTGCACTGTCCACTGAATACAACATTGAGTCAACTGCATTTTCCACTGGATACAACACTGAGTCAGCTGAATTTTCCACTGAATACAACACTGAGTCCGCTGCATTTTCCACTGGCCACAACACTGAGTCAGCTGCATTTTCCACTGAATACAACACTGAGTCAGCTGCATTTTTCACTGAATACACCAATGAGTCAGTTGAATCTTCTCACATTTTTTACTTCCAGTTTCATTATAATTCTCCAATTTCTGTATCGGTCTTCCAAGTAGAACATTTCCAAGACATTTCTCATCAAAGTTAGCAATAGTTCAGTCACCACCGTAACCAGGATAGGGGAAGGATGTGCTAGGAATGATTGTTCGATTCCCGGCAGACCCAATAATTCGTCTCTTCTCCAGTCCATCCAGACACTCTCTGGGTTCCAACCAGCCTCAGATTCAATGGGCACAGTGGGTTCTCTCACAAGGGCTAAAGCGACTAAAACCCAAAGCTGACCACTGATCTCCAGCTAGTGCGGAGATTAAAATTGAGAGGAGCTATACATTGAAGACTCCACACGGCTTCGTGGCGTGCACAGGGCCAGCGTCTACCTATACTTTTATTTGAACCTCATCGAATTTCCCCACAGTTCGTCATCACAGACAACCATATGACTGACGGCAAAGGATAGTGGAAGTACTGCATATTATGAGGCGACATGGTGAACCGGACGGAATGCGACACTTCTGCACGGATAAGTGACGATGAACTTCAGATAATGCGACAGTTCTGCACGGATGATACGTTACAGTGAACATGAAACAATGCGACAGTTCTGCATTGATGATATGGCACGGTGAACTGCAGACAAGGCGACATTTAAGTTACAATACATTACAAAACTCTTTTAATTCCCAGCTAGTGGCAATACATAATGTTCGGTATTACTCCCATTTGTAATTGGTTAAACATTGATTGCTTCGAAATAAGCTTGAAACAAAATTGGTATAAGGTTTGTTGTATTTTAAGATACAAGTGCAAAATTTTCCTGGAGGGACTAATCGATATCACGAACACTGTCAAAGAAGATAAACTGTCCTGAAGCGGAGACTCAAACTGGGACTCCTGAGTCCAAGTAACTAGATCATGACGCTTTATCGTCATGGATTAAACTAGATTTAGTGCAAATCTGATAGCAGTAACTGACAATAACGTCAGAACTTAACTGATTGCGCTATGACGCTTCAGATGGCAGCAGTGAACACATGGAGCAGGCTGCTTTCAGAACAGAAGGAAATCTGAGTCTTTGTAAGTGTTCAACAGAGTATGTAAACCGGATAATCGACCATTCCTGGAAGCATTCGGTCAGAAATGTTACAGAAAGATGTACAAGCCTACTAGAGATCTCTCTGGCTGTCTCTCGAATTACATGCTTATTTTCGGTCGCATTACGCCTGGTATACTGCGCCGTTATCTGAGGTACACACACACCAAAGGGGGGGGAGGGGGGGGCTTCTGCTGCTGTTCCCTTAATCTGTACACACCATTCACACGAGTCTGCATAAGCACTTTCGATATCACATATAACTGTATACATCATGCTGGTGGCGTATGTCCACATTTGGCTCTACCTACACGTGCGTTGTATACGCACGTGTAAGTAGAGATGAGACGAAGACAAGTTTGTCTTTACATCTGTCTGTTTGGAAGAGAAAATTTTGCTGATATGTAATGTGATTAAATACGAACAAAAAACGAAGTAGAAAGGATGTTAGTTTATGAAGCTGGCTTATCAAACGAATTTACATGTTTAGACACACAGTTTTGAAGGACAGGCCAGTGGAAGCAAAATTACGGCGAAAGATAACCAAACTCAGGGGAAATTGATAAGTGCCTATTAAGAACACCAAATGGCAAGTTCAAATTTTAGACAAAATAGGATAGAAGACATTCGACACTGAGGTACAGGGTGCAAATACGTGGGATGGATGGGGGTGAATAATTGGCGGTACTCTGGTAAGACTCTGTAAGAAAGTAATAAAGTTTCACAGAAGTATGAAAAACGGAATATCAGAATGGGAACAAGGTACGGACTTCACTTCGAAGCAAAAGGGTGCATCTTGAACTATTATTTTTACCGTTCGTAAGTAAATTAAATTTACAGACATCAAATATGTGTAAAATGTGAAAGCACAATTATCTTACGGATAGGTCCGCTAGAATTGTTCTGAATGCGCATGCACCAACAGAAGAGAAAAGTGATGATTCAAAGGACAGTTACTATGAGGAATCAGAAGGCGGTTTTGATCATTTTCCTAATTACCATATGAAAATTCTGTTAAGAGATTTTAATGCAAATGTGGGGAGAGAGGATACCTTCAAACCGACTATTGGGAATGAGAGTTTACATCAGGATAGTAATGATAATGGTGTTACAATAGTAAACTTTGCCACATCAAAGAATCTAGTTGTTAAGAGCGCTATGTTCTGGCACCGAAACATTCATAAATACACCTGGACCTCTCCTGATGGGAAGACCCACAATCAGATCGATCACATATTGATAGATAGGAGATGGCATTCCAGAAGGCTCGATGTGCGATCTTTCAGGGGAGCTGACTGTGATACTGATCACTATCTGGTGGTTGCACAAGTTAGGGAAGGACTGGCAGTAAGTAAACAAGCCGCACAGAAGTTTGATGCAGAGAGATTTAATCTCAAGAAGCTATGTGAACTAGAGGCTAGGAAACAGTATCAGCTTAAGATCTCAAACAGGTTTGCAGCTTTGGAAAACTTAAATGTTAGTGAGGACAAAAGTAGGGCTTGGGAAAACATTAAAGAGAATATCAAAATCTCCGATCAAGATAGTCTAGGTCTGCATGAACGGAGGCAGCATAAACCAGGGTTTGATGCAGAATGTGCAGAATTTTTAGATAAAAGGAAGCAGGCTAAAATTCAGTGGTTACAGAATCCAAACCAAAATTATGGATATAATTTGCACAACGTAAGGCGTTAAGCTAGTAGACATTTCAGGAACAAAAATAAGGAATATCTGAAAGCTAAAATTAATGAACTTGAAACAAACAGTAAGAACAAGAATATCAGAGACTTGTATAGGGGTATCAGCCTAGAACTAATGTAGTAAAGGATGAGAAGGGTGACCTGGTTGCAGACTCCCACAGAATTTCGGCTAGGTGGAGGAATAATTTCTCCCAGCTGTTGAATACTCACGGGGTTAATGATGTTAAGCAGACTTAAGTATATACGGCAGAGCCACTAGTGCTTGAGCCCAGTGCGTTTGAGGTTGAGATGGCTATTGTAAAGCTACAAAGGCACGAATCACCAGGTATTGATCAGATTCCAGCAGAATTGATTAAAGCAGGGGGTAGGATAATCCATAAACTTATTATTTCTATTTGGAGTAAGGAGGTATTGCCTGAGGAATGGAGTCACTCATTGTGCCTATTTATAACAAGGGTGATGAAACAGATTGTAGTAAGTATCGAGGCATATCACTTTCGTCACCTACGTACAAAATTCCATCCAACATTGTTTTGTCAAGGTTAACTCCATATGCAGAAGACATTATTGGGGATCATCTGTGTGGATTTCGACGTAACAGGTCAATAACTGATCATATATTCAGCATTCGAAAAATACTTGAGAAAAAATGGGAATACAATGAGGCAGTCCATCAGCTATTTATAGATTTCAGGAACGCCTATTATTCAGTTAGGAGGGAGGTCTTGTATAATATTCTCACTGAGTTTGGTATCCACATGACACTAGTAAGGTTAATAAATATATGTCTAAGTGAAAAGTATAGCAGAGCTCGGGTAGGCAAACATCTGCTTGACACGTTTCCTATTAAGAATGGCTTGAAACAAGGAGATGCTCAGTCGCCAATGCTTTTCAACTTTGCTTTGGAATATGCCATTAGGAGGGTTGAGGCAAACCAGGAGGGCTTGGAACTGAATGGTACACATCAGCTTCTGGTTTATGCTAATGATGTTTATATATTGGGCGGGAGCATACATAGTATAAAGAAAAACGCAGAAGATTTAGTGATTAATAGTAAGGAGATTGGTCCAGAAGTAAATGCTGAGAGAACTAAGTACATGGTCATGTCTCGAAATCACAATGCAGGACACAATCACAACGTAAATATAGATAATAAATCCTTTGAAAGAATGGAAGAATTCAAATATTTGGGAGCAACCCTAACGAATCGAAATTCCATTCGTGAAGAAATAAAGAGCTGACTGAAGTCGGGGAATGCTGGCTTTCATTCGGTGCAGAATCTTTTGCCTTCCAGGTTACTATCCAAAAGCACAAAGATTAGGGTATACAGAACTATAATTTTACCTGTTGTTCTGTATGGATGTGAAACTTGGTCTCTCACCCTGAGGGTGGAACAAAGACTGAGGGTGTTCGAGAATAGGGTGCTGAGGAGGAGATTTGGGCCTAAGAGGAACGAGGCGACAGGGGAGTGGAGAAGACTACATAACGAGGAACTTAATGACCTGTACACATCACCAAATATTATTCGGGTAATCAAATCGAGAATGAGATGGGCGTGGCATGTAGCACGTATGGGGAGGGGAGAGGCGCACACAGGATTTTGGTGGGGAGACCTGAGGGAATGCGGCCACTTGGGACACCCAGGCGTAGATGGGAGGTTAATATTAAAATGGATCTTCAAGAAGTGGGATGGGGCATGAACTGGATTGAGCTGGCTCAGGATAGGGACAGGTGGCGGGCTCTTGTGAATGCGGTAGTGAACCTTCGGGTTCCATAAAATGCGGGGAATTTCTTGACTAGCTGAGAAAGTTAGCTTCTCAAGAAGGCCTCTGCTGCATGGAGTTAGTTTAGTTAGTAAGGCATGCATGACTTCAGGAGTGAGGTAGGACTGCATATTTTGACTGGCCCAGGCACCGCCTCACTCCCTCATGTCCTGACTGACATCACTGATCTCTTATACTTACAAATGAGTCCCTGATTAGTAATTTAATTGTATTTATAATTTGTTTATCTGACAAAGCTTACATAATTTCATGTTACGGTTAACACCTTTCCATGATAACATTATTAGTCAATAGTGAACTGGAAATCATTGAAAGGAAGCAATTATAGCCTGCTTTGTGGTACATTCGTGACATTTTCCTGGTGAATCTGAGAATAACCACGCAAGACGTCTATCAAGAGTTCCGAAAATCGAAACCTGGACTCTCTTTACAGGAACTGCACGCTTACCAGCCACTTTATATTGCTCGTTATTTATGCAGGCATGCGAGGCATAAAAAACAGATGTTGTCAAACACAAAGCAGTAATGCGTATATTTACCTTAAAACCGTTCTGTAGACACAGTGTGGTGCTGTCTGATTAACGGAACTTTTCTTAGGCATATTCACTTTTTTGTATTGAAATATTTTATGGTTTAACACAAAATATCATTGAAGTTATTTTATTGCTTTTATTAATTTAGTTTGCATGAAATCATCAATGTGAACGAAGTGTCAAACAACAAAGATTCTTCAGACTGGTTTGGAACCATTTCATGAAACTTGTTTTGGAAATTGATAAATATTTGTTTATGGGTATTGGCACATGCGTTATAAACCGTGTGGTAATTCCGCCAATGAGGTAAAAATTTATTGTACCTTGTACTTGCCAGTAAGACATTTTCCTGCCCAAGACTGTTCAGTTCACAATTTTGTCATTGCAGTTACTTGAACTCTGCTGGCTTAGCTCCGTGCTAACCTCTACGGCATTAACACTTATAAGGAAACAATAGGGGTTGATCTTCATTTCTGTGAATACATTTCTTCGATAATGGTTTTATCAAGTAACAAAAATGCGATGTATTTCGAACATAACAGGGTAGAGTATGATCTGATGCAGTTACTTTGATACTGCTCAATATGTAGAATGGTTGTTTTAAGGGCATAAAATTTACTTAAGCAATGCAATTGATTAAAGCAAATGTTATATTGTCTTTGTGGATTCAGGACCGTTACAGAATCGGTCAAACAGAACACAGTCCAGTCTGAATCCGCGAAGGCGGGCTGGCTGCGGCCTTGGCGCTATCTCGTTTCATCTAAATGTGCTGCTAAACCAGTTCGATATCTTCAGGTCTGCGGCATGAACTGGATTGAGCTGGCTCAGGATAGGGACAGGTGGCGGGCTCTTGTGAATGCGGTAGTGAACCTTCGGGTTCCATAAAATGCGGGGAATTTCTTGACTAGCTCAGAAACTGTTGGCTTCTCAAGATGGTCTCTGCTCAATGGAGTTAGTTAGTTAGTTAGTTAGTTAGATAATCAGTCAGTCGGTCGGTCGGTCGGTCAGTCAGTCAGTCAGTCAGTCAGTCAGTCAGTCAGTCAGTCAGTCAGTCAGTCAGTCAGT
>BLKM01001502.1:195366-207801 GCA_013340265.1 Coptotermes formosanus
CCCCCCCCCCCCCCCCCCCCCCCCCCCCCCAGCGCGAGAGCGAGAGAGAGAGAGAGAGAGAGAGAGAGAGAGAGGAAATGCACTGAGAAGGAAGTGACTTACTAACGATGCTGGGTAGGGCCATGTGCCATATAGGTGGACTGAAGGTACAGCTTAACACAGTCTCAAATTCGGTACTAGAGCGAGATTAATTATCATTTTCACATGAATTACTTCTCCAAATTTGATGACTGCGATGATTTACAATTAGTCACAGCTGATAAGAGCCCCCATAACTTTCACGCGTTAGTCTGAACAGAGCTGAAATCGTGGATCAAGATAGGCAAGCGGACTTGCCTAACAAACTGAGCACTATTACCACTACGAAACTTTGTGTGGCTGACGTCAGACGATGGTTACTGGCAGTTAGCGTGGCAAGGCCGTCTTCAGGGCTAAGAACATGCACTTAAATACGGCCGAGTGAAAAGCTGTACGTAGCAAGAAATACCGAGACAATGAATCAGTTTTCTATTAATTCATTTTGATTCTGGAGCTAGTCAACGCACCGCAAGCCAGCACGCCGCCGCGGCATGTTACAACTTCACATGTTCGACTTTACACTTTTGATTGGCACTTGAAAGTCAGGTTGGTGCCAAGATGAAACGTGTTTAGTTTCTAATGGTTTCACTTGCTGGCATAAGCTTAACAAACTTACTTCATCATTTTCTTTTTGTATCTGACTACGAATTCGCAAGAATTACTGACTTTCCTCACACATTATGGTGAAATACGAGAACATCATATATCGCAGCTTAACTGATCTGTAATTCAAGCAGAATGCTTAAATATCATAGAAAAGGGTTATGTTTAATTATTCTGCATAATTTGGATGTAGTTACTCTCAGTGTCTGACAGATGGCGTTAGCCTTCACGGGGGTTGTAGAAAGAATAGAAAGGATCGGAAAGGAAAAGGATATTTGGACAAATTATATGCGATTTCACACAGATCGTTCAGCGGGACTTTTCCTTTAATATGGACAAACGCAGCGGTAATATTACACCACTCTCGAGAGAGAGATCTGAGTAGAAGAAACACCCTATAGTAAATTTAATGTGGGCAACATTGTGTGGACAGAGAAACCTCTACAGGCCGTGCTATCTGTTGCCGGATATTACTGTTCCACACTCTGCTTAACTCTGACCCCTACTCATCCCTTCATACCTCACACCCCTTGCCCCAGTAAAACACAGCTACACAGCAACTACACTTCCCTTACAATATGCCCTCGAGAGACGGGTGTGTTTATGCGTGTGTATGTATACTGTGTGCGCGTACGCACATATCGGTAAATATGTAGCCTATTTATAATCCATAACAGTCTGAAAGTGTCTACTTTCCCTGTTTTGCAACATAATCTAAGGCAATATATTTTGAAGTAATTAGATAACATAAACAATTAACCCTTTAAAGACGAAGCGTATCTGTTTTATATAAGGACTCAGTGCGTACCGCGCTTTAAACGCTCTCCACTTCGGTTATAAGAACCAGTCTCTTGATGTTTTATAAATCAAAAGTTGCTGTTTGTTCCGAGATCCGTACAAAACACATAAACGCAATGTGGGCACCACGTAGAAGTTTTTAATGTTAAACCTGGTAGTATGTAAAGTTACCGCTAGGCTTTAAAAGGTTAAAATTCCTTACATGATACAGTGCTCTGAAACATAAACATCACAGAGACGAAGGGTGCCAAACCCCGCACCTATGTGGTCCCCACTTCAACACACATCAGCATAAAACACAATAAATTCAAACTTCTATGAAAAACGGGGAAACCAATCATTGTTATGCGACGTCAGGCAAAGAAAGGAACAGTGAACAGTGAAACACCTGAACCAACAGGCCATGGCAAGTTCACTGTCACCTGTGGTCAGTAATATTTATATGGAGTTTCTTGAACACATGGTGCTAGTACAAAACCGTCTTTGTGGCTCAGGTGTGTAGATGACACATTCGTTACTTGAAAACCTTCAGATATTTTTGTTATCACCCTAACAGTCTGAGGAGAACCATAAAATTCAATATGGAAGTGCAGCCTGATGCGTCTATCCCATTTTTGGACGTCTTCATTACTTCGTTGTGTCCAGTCAATCACACAACCACACTCTCTTCCGTCCAACATATTTTGTTGTTAGTTTCTAACGCTACATATTTCCATCGAAAACGACCATCATCAGGCGTTCCCTACAAAACCTCAAAAAGCATGGTAAAATGACACATCTCGCAAATAGCAACACTTTACCCTGAGTTTTAAGGTCTTGTAAAGAACGCCTGATAATGATCGTCTTCGATCGAAACATGTAGCGCTGAAAGAAATACTAAAGGGTTGTGTTGGACGGAATATTGTGTATTTATTTATGTGGTACACAGAAAGCCAACACACAATGGACGCTATGTCCACTATGAATCTAACCATCCGTTTCATGCGAAAAACGGAGTAACACAAAGCTTGGTATACAGAGCCAACACGTTGTGTCAAAGCAAACAGGAGAGCGAGGCAGAACGGCAGAAAGTCAAGAAAAGACTTGGCCTGTGTGCTTAGTGGAGTCTATTATTCACAAGAAGCCTACACGTTGTGAGGTGCAATGGGGCAATGACCAGAGGCGTCTGTGTATCATATCCGTTGCCTATATCGGAGAGGTGTCTGGAAATTTGAAAAAAAAAAATAAGGGGACGTAACAACATCAGGACTGTCTTTAAAACCAAAACCACTTCGGGAAGTTACTTGAGAAAAATTATAGGTATTAAAGATATACTTGAAAAATCACATTTTGTTTATAAGACCCTATGTGGATGTGGGAGAGATTATAGGCCTATTGAAGAAATGGGCAGACCTCTTGATGTGAGGTTAAAGGATCATAACCATAATTTGAATGAGGGGCGCATTCAGATGTCAATATTGGCATTGGGCACATTCAGAAGTCAATATTGGCATTACATGCCGTTCAAGAAGGGCACAAGTTTGACTGGACACAAGCTAGTATTCTACAGTTTAAGCCCAATGCTGCTTATAGGAAATATGAATAAACGGCTGGCGTATTTTTTCCAACAACCCTTTGATAGAGGAAGAACTCAAATATGATTTATGTTACGCCGCTCTTTCTCACGCTATGTGTTACTGTGTGTTGGTTCTTACTTCTATCAACAGAAGGTATTGGCTGATTTTATATTTGACCCTTTAATTTTTGTCGAATTTTCTTTCCTGATGTTTTATTATTTCTAGTATCTTGACTGGCAGACACTTTTTTAAATTTTTACACCTTACAATTGTTTAAAAAATGTTTAGGGTTTGCGTATTTGGAATTGATATTTTTAAGTGCACTGGTTTCTTAGTTTCTCGTGTGTGAATTATGTTGATGTGTGTGTTAAACATTTGGTCAATTGTGTTTTATGATTAGTGGTTTCACTTGAAGAAGGAAGCAGTTTGCTTCCGAAACATAGTGTGTTGTTTTGACTGTTTTTATGGAAGGAAATGGAAGGAGATCTTGTAAATGCTGCTAAATTACACAAACACACGGCTGTATGTGACAGTAACAGAATACCGACTCAGATGCAAGTTACATTTACTTTTCAGAAGGGCATTTCGTGTGAGCCGAGAATACCGGCAAGGGCAAGAGGCTGTTCCTCCTCCAGAACGTCCAGAGGAGCTATGCGGCCCACCCAGCCTCCTGGTGAATGGGTACCGGGGTTCTTGGCCAGGGTTAAATGGACCGGCGTGTGAAGTTTACCACTCACCTTGATATACAGCCAAGGTTAATATGTGGAGCTATACGTCTACGCCCGATACATGACTTCGTGGTGGGGACAGGGGCAGTTTTTCCTCTTTTACCCTTAACGAATAATTCGCGGTGCCGGAGAAGTAATTTTGCCGGCCCGCCCGCCTGCCTGCCTGCCACTTAGGAGCCGCTACTGAACCGTCTGTCGGATTTTCATAAAATTCAGTATAACGGCTTCTTTGCAAAAAGCTGTCAAGCAAGCATCAGTTCCGTGACGTTCGGCTCAGTGAGGTCTGTACTTCACTTCAGGGCGTACATTACTTTATGCCCTAATTCTTCATCCGTCTTAACCCACTATGGTTTATTTGGTATAGAACATATAGACTTAATTCCATTACAATTTACAAGTTCCGCGAAAATCGGTGCACGTAAGGCCGTACTGTTTTTATGGACGTTAAAGGAATTGCACTTACGTGTGAACGGTGCAAACTTTTGACATTTTGGAAGAAAACCCGCCTTCATAAAATGTGTGCAGTACATTAAGGAATGCTGCACTTGCAGTCTTGTGAATGTTGGCACACTAGTTGTGATGGGGGGGGGGGGGCAGAATCCAATTTGACTACCCAAGCCGCATTATCCCTGGGGAAACAGGCACACACAGTCATTGGGTGGGAGGCTGGATGGATTCCAGAACCGGCATTGAAAGATATAACTGGTGGTCTGTCTGTCTGTCTCTCTCTCTCTCTCATCATACATTCTAGTCACTACAGTCCATTGGGCAGCCACGGCGGCTCCACGTCATCCGTACGGCTATCAGATAGATAGAAAAACACGAGAAGAGAACTGTCCAATTCCTTTTGTGCCCTTACTAA
Organism: Coptotermes formosanus; assembly: GCA_013340265.1. NCBI lineage: Eukaryota > Metazoa > Arthropoda > Insecta > Blattodea > Rhinotermitidae > Coptotermes > Coptotermes formosanus. The sequence continues at coordinate 199,992 of BLKM01001502.1, forward strand.
AATATTTCATGTGTGGTCGTGATCCCGGCGCCAGGGGCTTGATTTCGCCCACAAGTCGACTGTCATTAACGGATACACTTCATGACCTTAAAAAAGAAGGTAATGTTATTATCTAACGCTGGAAATACCAAGGCTGTTACATCATTTTACTGTCGCGGTCTTCAGATATGCAATACAGACACCATTTCATAACATGAGCACTTAATGTCTCCCACATTATGTAGATATTTTATCCACAATATTAATAACTAAACAGGACTAACTTGCTTAGAGCATAACCATTAAAATGCAATGCAGTCCCTCCGCGTCCCTCACTAACATGATAGTTAATATGCACAACACAAACTACATATTTACACTGACATTAGGAAGGAATACAGAGAGCGATATCTCAGTACTACAGGAATATTGTACAATGTCACTGATGTGGCACGAGTACTGTACAGTGTCACTGAATGTGGCACGAGTACTGTGCAGTGTCACTGAATGTGGCACGAGTACTGTGCAGTGTCACTGAACGTGGCACCAGTACCGTGCAGTGTCACTGAATGTGGCACGATCCTGTACAGTACCACTAAATGTGGCACGAGTACTGTATAGTGTCACTGAACGTGGCATGAGTACTGTACAGTGTCACTGAATGTGGCACGAGTACTGTACAGTGTCACTGAATGTGGCACGAGTACTGTGCAGTGTCACTGAACGTGGCACCAGTACCGTGCAGTGTCACTGAATGTGGCACGATCCTGTACAGTACCACTGAATGTGGCAAGAGTCCTGTACAGTGCCACTGAATGTGGCACGTGTACTGTGCAGTGTCACTGAATGCGGCACGAGTACTGTACAGTGCCACTGAATGTGGTACGAGTACTGTATAGTGTCAATGAATGTGGCACGAGTACTTACAGAGTAACTGAATGTGCATGAATACCGTACAGTGCCACCGAATATGGCATGAATATTGTAAAATGTCACTGAATAAGTTGTGACGAATTACAGTATTTAACGACAGGTTATAAATGTCATCCTTAAATTCAATTCTTCCATTATGTAGAATAGCACGGTATTTATTACACGCAGACTTCCTCACGTCGCAAATTAATTTACAAAAACATCTTGGTCAAATGCATTAAAAATTAAGAAATTATAACCATGGGATTATGTTTTTGTGCCTGTCTGCGGTCACATGTTCTGTTTAGCCATTACATCTCGGAAACTGGCTACGGTTCTTGATTTCAGGCTTCCACCGCGAAGTTGATGGTGTCTGCGCTCTTCTGGGATATCACGCAGTGTTGTGTAGTAATTGTTTACCAACATTTCGGAACAACGTATCGGTACCATCTCTTAACCCTCGAAGATGGGGCCCATACGTTGTTCCGAAACGTCGGTAAACAATTACGACACCGCGAAATATCCCAGAAGAGCGCAGATCTGGCTCCAGTTCGTCACAAGGCCAGAAATGAAATTACTGCGTTGGGCTTCCAACCTCAAAAGGGGAAAATTATTGTCATTCTCTACACGTACATCACACCCCACACCATAATTACACATTAAATTACGTTAACACTTCCGTCCACACACGTACTCACGCATATGCATTCCAGTATCTCCTTTTGTATTCTACTTGTCTCATTTGTGTCTGTATTGTGTTGGTAGTCGTCATTTTGATAGATAATATTTAAAATGGGTTATTCAATTTATTTCTAACCTCTGTACTTCGCTGATGATCTCGTTCCTGTCGCTTTATGATCGAGTCTCTCTCGCCGAATGATCTTGTGTCCCTTACTTTCTGATCTAGTGTCTGTCGCCCTGTGTTCGAGTCTCTGTCGCCGTATGATCTAGGGTCTGTCGCCTTCTCTCAGCATGCATCTTACAAATCTGTATAAAGTTTTAAGAACTTCTGGGCTGAAAAATGTTGTAGGCCTCTGTGGTCTTCTGCGTCGTGACACTACGAACTGTGGTAGGCGGTTGCCAACTGTTCTGGGCGTCACACTGCTGCCAGCCTAACAGTGGATACAGTATATTACTCTGAAGCGTTGGCGTCAACCTGCCAAGTTATAGGGCCTCATAACCTAGAAGGCCACAATGCAGGTGACGTAAATTTCATCCGTTTTTAAGTAAGACATCTTCCTGTGTACTTATTTCACTTAGTTCAAAAAGAAAAAAACTTTTCAACAATTAAGACTAAAATGTATTAATATATACCTTATAAGCCGACGGAAACGTGTTTCGGCCTTACGTACATGCCACCATCATGTCTTTTCACGTTTCAAGGGACAGCGTAACAATAGTCAGGATCACAAAGTATTTAAGTTCATACATAAAATTAATTTCGTTAAGAGTATGAGATCTGTTTTATCCAGTTTTTCAATAATTGTTTTAAATGCCATACTTTAAGTTTTTATATTATGTTATGAATTCTTCTTGTGTGCATGTGCTGTGTGTGTGTGTGTGTGTGTGTGTGTGTGTGTGTGTGTGTGTGTGTGTGTGTGTGTNGTGTGTGTGTGTGTGTGTGTGTGTGTGTGTGTGTGTGTGTGTGTGTGTGTACTTCAGCCTTCTTTTGTACCTGATCCTAGAACATTAGATAATGCTTACACTTTTCTTCGTCCTAATGACGCCACATAAAATGTATGACGTGTTGTCCGTAATGCAGGATGCACTGATTAAGACCACCGCACCTCGTCTGGTGTGAATTTCGGCTCATTGGGAACTAGGGTTTCCTGTCACCGCAAATGATGTCGTATCTACTTCTGTACACTTACAGCAGCTGCTTTGTGAAAGAGGTAAGGGCAGGGTTTTAACAAAAAGAATGCAGTCACAACAGAGCAACAGATTCGAAACTACTGAAACGTTATTAAGGAGCTGCAAAAGTACGAACCGACGTTTCGTAAGTTATAAAAAGAGATATAACTGCTGCACGACTGATATTTATTGCTTGTTGCTTAAAGGCGTTTTGGTGTTTACTTTATTCAGACGACAGATACAATAATATCTGAAGTTATAATCACAATGACAGTGACAGACAACGAGAGACTGGAAAAGAATGTCCGAGAACAAAACTGTCATGAATCCAGTGTTATTGCCGTTTATTCCTTTTCTACAGCTTACTGGTGACGATTACAGCCGTGGATCTCTGCCCACTTGATACTTGCTGTTGTAATTGTTTGTTCTTTGGCTTTTGGAGCACCTCTCACATCCGTTTTCTTTCCCTAATTCTTCACACTTTTCTTCGGTCTAGTGCGTTGAAAATGGGATCGTTGTGAGGACACAGTCTTAAGAGGAATTAAGCTACACAGAAAAAAGGCTTTGACCCCGGAAACTTAGCCTGAATTGGGCCCACTTTTCATCAACGCTAGAAACGGCACAGCTGGCAGCAGAACTACACATGTGCAGTTCCGCGCTGCATGTTTGTTCGCTGTTGTTTGTACATCGTATCCGGATTTCAGATCCCTTAATGTTGTAATGTCGATAGTTCTTGAAAATTAAAAGGCCTCTGTACCATTGTCATGTTATTTGTAGTAAATGATAACACACACTTTGACAGAAGATTTCGAATGTCGTATTCACTGATGTGGTACACAGGTATTAACAAAGCGTTCTTTACTTTCAAAATGTCATACTTTTTCTCGGTACAAGCACAAATGTAATTGTATTTGGGCCCATAAGAAAAGCCGGGAATTCCTGTCGCTGATATTCACACAGCTCGCAATGCTCAACAGCATTATGTGCAGATGTCTTATACCATATTTCACCCAATCGAAACATAAACTTGGAAGAAAAGCATACAAATTTATTTACATCCGTAAGTAAAATTCAGCTTTCACTGTATCGGTGTTTAACAAAACTGTAGTAATTAAATACATTTTTATGGCCACACACGATATACAAATTTATCCAAGTCAGATAAAAACGTCGACAATACGGGAGACATTTTATTTCGGTCCGCAGGAAAAGTACTGCATTTACTGCACGGATTTTCAGAAAACCAACATCTGCCCCACACCATTCGTAAAGACCAACTGTACCGAATTTTATGCAAATTCTACGAACACTTCAGCCGCTGATGTTAGGCCACAGGTAGATGGACAGAGGGGCAGATGCTGCCCACATAAGACGTTATTTTTTTTCAATTCATAAAGAACGCTCAAAATTAAGTAGCCACTGAAAACTGATCCGTGAAATGTGTCTCAAACAAGGAGGTAAGTCGAATAAAGTATGTCTAAAGAAATTAAAATCATCCCTTGGCCCACAGATCAAGCTGTGAAATTTTAAAGTGAAGGCGACAATACAGGACTAAGAAAGGCCTGTGAAAGGGTGCTGCAGCGTTGTTTAAAGACGCTGTTAGTTGCTACAATTACATATCATCGGTTACAGATGAATGAATGAGTATGGAACAATGGTGGAATGATACTGACAGGGGAAAACTGAAGTGCTGGGAGAAAAACATTACAGAGGGTCGGTGGTAGATGAATGAATGAGTATGCAGCAATGGTGGAATAGTTTGCTACTGTTGTCTGTCATGTAAGTTGTTGCCGAATTAAAACGCACTTAAAATTTTATATTCTACAGAGTACCTTCGTAGTGTACATGCCGCGTGATTTCTTGGAAGTAATAAATGACTTTTACAATACTACATCAGCAGCTTCGTCCTACGAAGGTTTAACTTAATTTTAACGGCTCATTAAACGTGAAATACAAATATGTGACGGACAAAATGCATTTACTGTTTTATGAATCTCCCCGCCGGGTGCCGAGCTGTTTTTTACGGCTGGCAAGCGACTCAGTTCCGCCCACGTTCAAAGTGAACGTGATATCCTTTACTGTAGAACGTAGTTTTTGTACTCTTGCTACATCTAGTGTTGATTACCTACTTACATGTTCCGCCCCACTAACAACCCTCCCCACAACCCTCTTGTATCCTGTCCAGAATGTACGTTGGATCGGCTCCAGACTCCAGACTCCAGACTCCAGACTCCAGACTCCAGGCAAGAAGTAGGCCTACTGTGGACTGCGGCCTTTCGCTCTTGTGTACTGTGTAAAGCCGTCTGTGTTCACCCGGGGTAATAACCAAGTTATACAACAAAGCTAGCCCGAGAAATACCTGAAGCGACGGAGTAAAAGTCCAGAACATCTCGAAGTCCTCAGTGTCCAAACTGGGATTCGAACATGGTACATCCAGATTACAAGGGTTGCTGCTTGAACCAAAGTTCTCCGTACTCAGGGACGGAAACTAATCCATTAAGTGTTAATACTACGCTAGGTAATTAAACACAACCCCAGGTTCACCACATTTAGCACAAAAAATCGTTTGCATGAAGAATTAGTTCGTGTGTTTAAAATCTTACCGCAAAAAGTTTCACATTCTTGGCTCCAGTAATTCATTAGTAATAGTCTTGAACCCAAAAAAACTAAATTCACTTTTCTTAGGTCACTTTCGACCTAACGCTCTACATGTCATAAACAATGACTAATATTTTAAAATTCCCTTACTCTTTGAACATAACTTACCACACCAAATTTTATGATCTTGTAAGATAACAGAACCTACACGAAATGACAACCGACAGTTATCGCATAACATAATGACCCTACAACTTGTGGCTCTGTGTCGTCATAGTTTTATCTTTGAAGGCAGAAAAGATGAGAAGTTTAATTGTGATGTCGCTTCTTACATGTCCGTGAACATGCTTATAGCACGTTTTGTAGCCAAACTACACGGCGTCATATCGTACAGGATCGTGTGCAGGGAGGGAGGGTAACCACACAACTCCATCTAGTGCCACGGTTAATAATGAGTGTAGGTATAAATCCGCTTCCTCTAAATGCCTTCATGGCGTGGGCAGGGACAAATTTTAACCCTTTGTGTACTGAAGGCGTGAATTAGTGATAATAAAATTATAGTAATTATTATTATTATTATTATTATTATTATTATTATTATTTAATTCTTACTTTCTCTAAGTTAAATTTCAACGTAACTCTGAAAAAGGAGAAGTTAAATTGTGGCTCTGACAGAGGACTATGATGATGACGATCATCATCATCATCGTCGTCGTCGTCGTCGTCATAATCATAATACACTAGAAATTCATGAAGACCTCTATTTCTGACACAGTGTTCACATATCTGTGTTTGTGAACAGGTTACAAATGAAGGCAGTCTCTTTTCAACATGCTCACAGTTACCGTGTCATCCATTTTACGCACAGCCAAAGGAATATTAATAAAGAACAACGCCGCAGCTGTCTGAAGACGCATCGCCCTTGCATTCGGGACAGCGCCCAACGTGCGTCCCTCCAACGCGCGTCTTGTGTTCTTTCGCTTGTTGGAGCCCAGTAGCTCTGCTGTTCACGGCGCCGAGTCCGTGGGCATTTTGTGTTGCCAACACACGGGCTGAACGACCGGGGATCTGTGTCAGATTCCCGGCAGACAGAGGGGGCCTTCCTCCGCAGCGTTCAGTGTCTGCAGTTTAACCACTCTGGTATCTAACGTGTAGCACTCAACCTTTCCCCGGTCACTTGCTGACAACGCTTCTTTTCTTGGAAGAACTTTTCCTCATAAACAGGTTTTTCAAATTTCCCGCGATCATGCTTGCTAAAATAATTTTAGAAGTAAACATCAAATTTCTTGTGAAACTGAAGAAAACGTCCACATAAGCCTTCAATTTGTTACGTGACGTGTATGGAAAAGGGGGCAGAGTCGCTTGAACTTGAGGAGATGATTCGAGGGTTGGAAGGCTCATCTGGAGCGGTGTACATCTTCCGATGGAAATTACTCTGAAATCCTTTCTTCGAACTAGTCTCGTTATTCAGCAGCCACAGCAGTGGAAAATAAAGAAACAAACGGTGTCTGTACTATAACGTGGGGCCCGAACCACAGTGGGGACTTGCGCCGCTCCAAATTTAGTTAGTTTCCATATTGTTACAGGTCGGTGGAGGCATGGGAAGGTGGGAAAATCTTCTGTGATTATGACTAGTCTCGAAAGCCAAACCTTCTGTAATGAAGGCAGACCACTATATCGCACTAACCTTTACCGTCTACTGCTATTTAATGCGTGTACTTACAGCCGATAATTTAAAAATGGTTTATGTTTTTTTATATTCTCTGATATTTAACGTTACCTGAAGTACTGTGCTTTCGCATGGGCCAACAACTAAACAGTATTAGTTGCCCTTTATTTCGCACTAAAAATTAAATAAATCTGTAGAGATTTCAAAGGTTATTAAGTCTAAGGACCATTGGTATACGTCGAAATAACGCGATTTTTTTCAAATAAATTCAAGGTCTAAAATTGCTGTGTGGTTTTTCATAATTTTACAAGTTACCAGTGACTTCGTATTTTCCTTTGTGAGTCTGTTCCATTGATGTTCTTTGACGTGGCGCTTACACGCTCCGTGTCAGCTCCGTGGTTACTGGTTACTATGGCGATGCGTTGCCTCGCCTACTCAAACTACTCCACGCATTGGCAAATTGCAGCCACGTTTTGTGTGTGTTGAATGTGAAGAAAACTGTTTGCTGAGAGTAGCATACAGGAGGTACCAATGACGGATATACTAACGTTATGACAGCCAGACTGGCTACGCAGAACGAAGCACATCAGACTTAAGTACTCAAATACGGCCCGCGACAGAGGAGCATGGGTTGTTGCAAACCCTGCAGGAACAACTGCATTTTGTCGGCCTGTATCTCGGGTGATGAGGCGACGCTGACAAAACGAACTGGTTTCGAGAGTTTGTCGGTGGAATTTAATTACACCCTGTGCATACGTAACAAGCATTCCCGTACAGTGCCTTCGCAGACACAGCGGCTTT
>BLKM01001502.1:207871-256945 GCA_013340265.1 Coptotermes formosanus
CCAGGGTGAGGAGGGTTCCCAGATGGACCGAGTACCAAAATGTCGTACACGCTTTCGGAACGCATTTCTTTCTTTTGAAAGAAACCTAGACTATGACAGACCTGGGAGTAACTTTATCAATATGGCGGGGCCACCGATTATTGCGTGCGGGGGGGGGGGGGGGGGCCAACGTTGTCTACGACAATGGTATAGGACGTTCCTTTATAAGGTCTCCAAGCACGAAAACATCATGGGACTTTCTGGCAGATGGAGGTTTTTTATAAGACGAAGCTGCCATGTTTAGTGACAAGACAAAAAATGCATTATGCATGTGGATGTAAATTGCTTAGTCCACACATAACACAGTGTGCATTTACACGCAGGTAGGCAGGTAGGTAGGTAAGTAGATATACAGACAGACAGGTAGCTAATTACCAGTAGCCATACAGTGACTCACAATAAAGCAGAATAAGGGACCAATAAATTTTCAGGTTAGCAAAATTTTAACGAAAATGCGTGTTTCCTTGAAATCTCGGATCGCTCTTAACATGTACAACACCCATCCAGAAGATGCACAGAGGGCTGCGGCTGCAAATCACTAGACTGACTGACAAATAGAGATACTGGAGCACGCACTGGCAGAAAGCTGTACTGCATGCTGTTCTCGGTCTTTGTGGTGGCTTGGGAAACTTTCATGTAGGCTCTCGTACTGTAGTGTCAACTACGCTAAGAGAGCACGCCAGAGCGTATCTGTTGTAACACATTACGAGAGGCTGAGTATGAGGAACGTCTAAACACCAGTTGAAGAGTATAGCAGAAATATTCTGCTTCAAAGGAAAAGGGTTTAAGAAGACAACAACCGGCAGCTTTCGGAATTAATTCTGACAGCTCGACAAGCAATTTGTGCCTTAATGACTTACCGCTGTGTTGCAAACCGCAACCTCAAAACAACGCGCTCTCCCCCTTCCTGGTCAGGTACCTCGTCTTCTCTCCCGCACTTCGCTATGTTCTACTACAAAACAGTGTTCGACAAACGACACAAATTCACAGACCCGCGACCCTGTTTTGAAGGTAAATCTCTCTTATTTAATTCAACCGCACACCCTGTCTTTATGCAAACAGGCTGTTGCTTAAGACCATGCAAATTAGCTACTATTTGGATAGCTCAGTAGGTATAGTAGCAAACTACTCAGCGGAGTGGCTGTCCGACGAATCCTGGTGTTATTGCCTGCAGAGGCAACAGATAGCTACCTCTTTTGTCTATAGTTTCCTGTTAGGCTGTATGTCAGCTACAGGACCCTGACTGAACGTAAAGCGCAAAATGTTAGTTTCACTGTAAAACTGCAAGTGACGCCGCCTACCTTTCTTGGTACACATTAGCACAGCATTTCCCAAACTTTTCGAGTGTGATGACCCCCTATCCTAAAGATATTTCTTGGACCACAAAATAGTGAGCACTGACTTGAAGGAACAAAGACTTCCGTGGAGAGCTGCCAGCTCCTGAGTTGGTCACGAACTTCCCCATATTTTAAGCAACACGACAGCTCCTCACCTCAGACGCCCACTTGTTTCTATCATGGCCCAGATGAATCGAGTCCACGTCCACCCATCCGATTTCTTTAACACGAATTTTAGAGTTACCCTCCCATCTACCAGTAGGTCTTTCAAGTGGTCTCTTTCCTTCATGCTTTTCTATTAAAGTCCTATGTGTATTTATCTTCTCACCCACACGTACAACATGCCTTACCCATCCCATCTTCCTCGATTTAATAACCAAAATACCAGTTACTTATTTTAATTTCTTAGGGTTCATCCCGTTCATGTTCTGGAGAACATTCAGCGACAAACATTTAATATTCCGTCAAACATAGCCATGCGTCTTTATTCAAGAACAACTACATGTGTCTGTCGTAAGAGACCATCAGGTTATCAATACACTGTTTGGAAAAACCAGGGAAAGATGTAATACATATTGATTCACACAGTACGTACAGTATATAGGGTAAATACATATGTATTACAATTTTGCCTTGTTTTTTAAATATTGTATTGATGGTCTGATGGTGGCCTATTAAGACCGGAACATGTAGCTGTTCTTGAATAAAGACACATGGTTGTGTTGGACGGAATATTAAAGGCTTGTTACTAAGCGTTTTAATAATATTTGGTGACGAGTACGGATCTTGAAGCCCCTCGTCTTTCAATTTTCTCCATTCTCCTCTTTCTTCCTCCCTCTTTGGTACAAATTACCTTCCTCAGCACCCACAGTCGCTCAACTGATATAATCCGTTGAATATGCCAATGACAAGAGGCTGCATTTTAAAGGGGTTTGTGTTTTATTCAACACATCAGCATCTACATACATTTTAAAACATTAATGCATAATCATGCAAGACATCACGTATTCAACATCAATGTGTGTTTGCTCACTTATTACACCGAGACACAATGTGATGTCTGGTGCTGTGCATCAGCCTTCATATGCTACAAGCCTGATTGAAAAGAAGAAAGTTTAAACCTTAGTCCCGGTTCCACACCCAGCTTGCGATTGGTACACATATACACAGGTGGGCCCCTTGCAATGACCCCCGCTGCCCATAGTTTGGTTAAGGTATTTGATAGATCATCTGACAGCACATTTTCGTCGCAAGCAGTCCTGTTTGCTTACGAACAGCTGAACTGAGTTTTGTGGTGAACAGAGAATAATGTATTCTCTCACCTCTCACGGGATTAAGGAAAAAATCCTTAATGCCTGTGTAGGAGTCACGCCCTAACGGAAAACGTGCTGTGTATTGGCGGCTGATAACGGCAGAACGAGCTGGCGGTGCAGCTTCGTAATAGGAAGTGCGTTAAAACGAACAGAAGCGACCCGAGTTCCTAAGGTAATCAGCTATAATGATGGGCGAGATTAACATCTGGGTCAAGCCTTCAACGTCCTGTGATTACTACACTATAGGCACTACCAGCTGTAACATTACAAAATTCTACGTTCTGCCCACACAGTGTATTTATGTGTTTTGTGTGGATCTCAGAACAAACAGCGATTATTTCCCTATACAGCATTAACTGACTGTTTTTTAAATCGAGACTGAGGGTGTTTACTGCGCGGTACGAGCTCAATCCTTAAACATAATTATCTTCAGTCTTCTTTTTTATTAAAGGTTTGCCCGGATAGCTTGGTCGGTATAGCGACTCGCTACGGACTGAACGGTCCGGGGATCGAATCCCGGTGGGGAGAGATTTTCCGCATCCGTCCAGACGGGCCCTGGGGCCCACTGAGCCTCCTGTACAATGGGTACCGGGTCTCTTTCTTGGGGTCTAAGCGGATGGGGCGTGGCGCTGACCACACACCTCCATCTAGCGCCGAGGTTAAAGAAAGAGTAGAGCTATACCTCTACGCCCCATCTGGGCCTTCACTGCTTGTACTAGGACGAACTTTACGTTTACCTTAGTTTTTAAAGTGTTGCAAGTGCCAGCAAACAACTAGGACACAATACTGACGTGACCGCCGCACTTGGAGGCAGGAAGCCTGTACTGACAAACCAATGTTGTGTCATACATGCATCAGGGGAAGCCATTAGCAGCATTACATGATGCTGAGCAAAGGTGGACAGCGTCACGTGACTAGACTTGGAACTGTCTACACATTCACCGATTCCACGACTTAGTATCAGCTGCTGATGAAGAGCATGACAAAACAAGAGTACCGGTGGGTAACAACCATCAGTCGCAAATAAGCTCTTTTTTGTATTGTATGGCTTTAATGCAACATGTTTCGGGCGAACAAGGAACCGTCAATAAATAAATAATATACATATAAGACAGCAAAGAAATTATTGTGTAAGCTGCGTAATATTATTTTGCATCATCCACGCACAGTATACGGTTGAGAGTGCAACTTCACAAATATCACAAAAGCATACGATAAGCTGAAACAAGTTACGTTATGTCCTGTAAACGTGACAGAACAAGAAGCTTAGAAATACAGCATTACAATACGTAGCATTAAAAAGAGTATAACAGTACTTCCGAATGCTTGCATGTTCTCTTGTAGATATTCGGCCTTTCGTGGTGGTGGGGGTGGGGGGAAGGGGGGTTTCGTATTTACTTTCCTTAAAACGTGTGCTCGTAACTGAAGGATGTCATCATTTCCTGTTTTCCTCATATTCTGACATTTATTCTTCGTGAAATTGTATAAGTAAACGCATACAACAGCTGCGAACCCTTTTGTTATTGTACAGGTCTTTATGTACTAGCGCTGCTTACGAAGTACGTCAACTCTGCACTATACCCTCCTCTACCGATACTAGGGCTTTACAGTGTGGTGTGTGCGTGGAAATGAGCTCCACTTCAGCATGTACCAGATCTCAGAACACAGAGTCCTGTTCTCCCAATCTAAGCACTTCTCATTCCGTCATAATGCATGCCACCAAATTACCCACCTTTGTTTGTTATTTTCTCTGCTTCGCTACCCGCAGCTTCGTACTTTTTTCCACCACGTTTCGGTTTTGCAGATATTGATGTTTCTCTCCTCTGCTGCACCGCAGGATTCCTGAATAATCTTTCATCAACTCGCTTGCTAATGAAGTTTGTGCCACAGACTGAGGAGCGCGTTTGGGCTGCGAAATGCGAAAGGTGTTCCGTGTGTAATGGCACCAGTCACTGGATAATAATGTAAACTTTCATTGCCAGAAGGACACAAGTGCAAGTGTTTGTTTCTGACAAAGTTCAAAGCATTTACTTCAAAGTGTATGAACTTTCTCCCGTCCCCACCATGTGGCTTTGAATAACTGTAATTACCCACCAACAGCCACTGTTGCCGACGAGCATCAGCCATCGAAACGCTGATGGCTGGTGAATGGTTATAAGGACAGAAAGGCTGCTGATAGTTACAGTAAGCCTACAAGCTGGCAAAACGTCGCACTAACTGAAAGAGTGGATAGAGGTTTCAGATGTTTAGCGGACGCTGCTTGGTCAGACACTACAGGGGCTTGCAAATAAATAAATAAATATTTGACTGTCTCTAAGCAGGATCTGTGACTTTCACAGCGATGTGATCGAGAATTTCCGTCTTATAAATGCAAAAGCTTCTTCACGGTTCTCGAACCCCTGAAGAAGAAAGTGACATGTTCCTTCGAAACGTCGAGAAGCACGTATCCTACTACAGAGCGACACAACCCAGAAGACGGGAATTCCAAATGGTCTTTAAATTCTCCCCTGCATAATTTGAGGTGAGGCAAAGGGAGGAATCGAGACAGAAAAAGACGCGTGAAGAAACAATGCATAGTTTTGTTATGCGGTTACGAAGTGCGATGTCTGAATCAGTGGGCGCTTCAGTCAGTAGCAGGAAGTAACACCTGCAGTAGGCTAGAGCGAATCACATTAAAATATAAACGGAAATAGGAAGTACTTCCTGTCTTACACAGTCTGAGTTTCAGAGCTGCGTGGCACGGAAATCTGAAACGTCTGACGGTGACCACCTTCGACCTACACCAGAGCGCAGCACAAGGCAGACCGCTACTTGACCCCGAAGTTCTCAAAACTGGCTCCGAGAACTTCACTGCCCATCCTACTTTGTTGCGTTGTCTAATTTCTTGGAGCCGGGATAGCTCAGTCGTCATAGTGACTGCGGCAAAGAGTACCGAAGAATCGTCTTTCGATTCCTGGCGGTGTTAGGAGATGTTTTCCAAAACGTCCAGACCAGCTCTGAGGCCCTCTCAGCGCGCGATTCAGTCGGTGAGTGACGCTGTAACTCCACTCTTCTATGTGCGTGCCCTGGGGAAAGTTTAACTGTACACTCAGCCCGTTTTATGTCCGTTTGATTTGCGCACTTTTTGCTTTAACGCCCCTCGCCAATTTACACCTCATCGTAATTTGCGCTCTCCGATTTTGTTTCACACCCTCTGACTCGCTTCGTTCTATTGTGCTAATCCCTCACTTCTGATGGGAATACAATTTTTTATTGACGCTCACTTTTTCAGCAAAGCAACTAGGGCGTAAAACAAAGCCTGCGTGTACCTTCCATTTAACTCGTTAATACAAACCAACGCACCGCATAAGAGACTGCAACACAACATAATACAGCGGGTTACAACTTGAGAGCGGTTTATACTTTTCGAAGAAATTAAGGTCACTAGTGTATGGCTCAAAGGTATTTGTGGAAAATACAGATGACTGCAAAACATGCAGAGAAGAGGAAACAATCTCAGCGTATAACCCTTAGTACTGGCAGCACAGTATCTTATTTTATACTACTTTTAATACCTTAAAATTGAAATATTTTACTCAATAAACACTTAACGTCACTTAGAGGAGGTTACATCCCAATTTAAGGACCCTATGATGTGATAATATGCGGAATGGTCAAAGGTACGGCACACCTCGCGGTGAGGCGGGGGGGGGATGACTCTGGAGCAATGGTGGGAGGACGATACAGGAGAGAAGAGGCGAAGGCACCCGGACAATGTGTTTGCCCCACTGGCACTACCACCACCACTGCTCTCACATCAAAATACTCTGGACTGAACGAGGCTCAGCGGAGAGGATCGAGCGTATAACGTACTGAGTTATGGTACAGTCAGGTTTCACAGAATATACCAGGGAATAAACTCTAACACAGTGCAGCAGCTAAACATTGTACAACAGAAACGAAGATGGGATTTGCCTTGAAATGTATGATGATGACCTGCATTGTCACCTGACAAAACGTATTACAGAATTTCCGCCACAACTTAGCAGCAAAAACTGGCTACTTAATTATGCAGGATTAAATTAACGGAACTAGGTCAAAACGGACTTCAGTCCCTGTCCAAGCAAAGTGACACAGATATGTGTCACAACGCCTACTGCCAATATTCAGAAATACGAGGTTATCTGATCTGAACAAGCCATATATTCATTCCGTTCGGATTTAATCTGATATGATACGACCTGATTTTAGTAAACAGGCAGAGGGCGATTTTACACAACAAAGTTTGTACACAGATACAGCAGCAACAATGAAGAGATATTTGAATGGCAGCCAGATGAAGTCAATGGATCAGAGTCCTTCGGAAACTGACAGTTGTTGAGCTGCATAACAATTTCGCTGTGTTCTATGAAAACAGACGACCGTTTGTCATGGTTAGTAGGGCCTATAGTAGGTTACATTTAAAAAACAAACTGGGAAAAAATTTGCATATAAGGATACATAAATTTAGCGTATGAGCAGAGAAGTTGAAACGATGACAAGAGATATAATGGGAAATGAATATGTTACAGAGAACGGAAGAGGAGAAGATGAAAAAGTGATGAGGAAAAGAACAATGGGAGTTCGAGGAGTTGAGAATAAAAAAAACGAAAAATCGAAGGAGAACAAAATATGGGAGAAAGAAAAGAAGAAGAAAGGAACGACAATTCTGTGCTCATTGACTGGTTAAGGCAATGTTTTGATATTAAGTAAGTGCTAAATTACCGTTTCCACAACTTTATTAACGCCTAGCATCAGTTCGTCAGACTATGCACGGCTACGTGTTTCGACTGAAACCGTCAAATTCAGGCCATTTGACATAACAAAAATCTGAATAAATTGCATTTACAGAAAAATGTACCACTGGATTGAGATCTCAGTGGCACATTCAATAGAACGTAATAGTTTGTATGTTAGAAATTAACGTTCAAAGGATAAAATTACTATGTAAACTGTTAAAATCTTTCCAATAAGTAACTTTAGTTTGATGGCGAGCGTAGCACTCTAGCAAGGAGAATCTGTAGTTGTGTATCCAAATAGTGATGCATTCGGACACATAGATTGTATTAGCGTATTCTTCTGCTAAGACGGAATAAAAATCGCATCGTGTCTTGAAGTTCCATCTGCTTGCAATATACTGTATTATACTCGTAAGACGGGTCCTCCTTTACGACCGACCGCACGTTGTCAGCGTTGGCAAGATACGTGTTGCCATACACTCCCTCACAGCGTAGTCAGTTTTACGACGGGTTCACAGACTCTTTCACACAGTGCAAACTAGTGCTCCCTCTTCCAATTTCCAGCACCCTCTAATTTCCTTAAGGTCACCCATTAGTTGTTTACGTCTTCTTCCTCGTCTTTCCATCACTTCTATCCTTCCTATGTTTCCTTCAATAACGTGTTTTAGTAGGCAGTTCCTACGCAAGATGTGACCAACACAGTTAGTCTTACTTCTATGTATTGTATGTAGGATATTACTCTTCTCCTTGACTCTACGCAATACTTCTTCATTTCTCACACGAACGGTCCAACTGATCTTCTCCATCCTTCTCCACACCACATTTCAAAACCTTGCAGGTATTTCATGCTTAGTCCGATAATGGATACAAAGTGTTAATAAAGTTGTGCAGACGGTAATTAAGCACTTCTTTAATATCATAAAACACAGCGGGATGCCTAGCATTGTATGCACAATGTTTTGATGGTCACGAGATGTTAGCGCTACAGGCAATGGAGTAAGTAAAGTTACGTCAACCAACACAGGGTGGACAAAATGGGTTTGATTTGCCCCACTTTCGGAGCCATCACTCCTCCAAGACTTGTTCGAGGCCCGTCAAGGTCTCCAACCCAATAGGCTTTGAGACACTTTAGTCGAAGACGAACACATTCAGAATTTACAAGTATTCAGTCATCTGCAGCTTGACGAAATGGCACTACACGTCTACGACCTCTATACTCTTTCTGTCTGGATGCTAGCTACACAAAGCTAATTTAAAGGCGTGCAAGTAAAACATTTATGTAACGCTGCCTCGGCCAGTTAGGGAGGCATTAGAGGCACACATGCAAGGCGTTACGGAAAGGACGCTGGGTTAAGAGACGTGTTAGACAAAAGATAACTTAAGGCTGTGCGTTTGGTAGTGGCTTCAGCACATTTGGCTAGCGACTGATTTCCCCGTTCGGAATTCAGACGTTGATTTTTGTATTTGTGCTCATCCTACGATAGCACTTGTGGTACACAGCAAAGCCAGAACCGCACCCAAAATAAGATCAACATGTATCCGGTAAGCTATAGCATGCATATTGTAGTGTTAAGACAAAGAATTTAGTTATGCGTGTCGATCGCAGACGACAGCCACATCAGGGCGCCATAAAATACAAACAAAATGTATCCGTGACATCTCAGGCTCTCGCAGGTGTGTTCATGAGAATTTGTAACTTCCGAGATGTGACGCTGTGCTGTTAGGTGTGTGCCCGAAACGTCAGACGCACTCACCATACGACACAGCGTCACATCCCAGAAGATTTGAACCGCCATAAAAATACTGTCTGGCTATTAGATTTTCAAAATTTTTTGACTCTGTCTACACGGCAGTATCAGGAGAGGTCTGCGAAATTTGTTTTCAAAAATGTTAATACACTTTATATAGGTCTTTTATGTAGACACTATTAACAGTATATTAAATTATTAAGAACTTAAGGGGCCAGGTCAAGCTGTAGCAGGCATTCAAATGTGCCCACTAGGACTGATACCAGACAGAGATAGTAAAATCCCTGTGGGGTATTTAGTTAGTCCTGGTAGCCTTGTGTGGTTTCACTGCCTGTAGATAACACGAACTGCAGGATCGTCAAGCGGCATGCGCTGGGAACAGAGAGGCCTCGTAACGGCCATGGGACAGGGCGGGGCTGCCTGTTCTACAGGGACATCACTGCAGCGCGTCACGGTTTATTTGCTGCCTGTACTGCTTCACCGCATACAAATACACTGTCCTGCCATGGCAGTCATTTATCTAGCTTAATCGCAGGGACGCCGGCTAAGATCCTGTTGCATTCATAACGATGTTTTTCCAACAGATGCTGTTGTGAACGTGAGTTCTACAAAGGATGTTCAGTAGGCAAAGTTCTGTGGGTCAAACGATACGTAACCAAAACACTAAGAGCGGCTCATTTATTTCATTAAAGTGTTACTATTTTTCAAAACAATCACAGAGCACATTACTGCATTTTTCCCCAAGTTGGCAGGTTACAAGAAAACTCTGTTCTACCAAACTGGGGCTATTTCATTCGCAGCCATCATGGAAAACAATTTCCACTTATTATTGTGGAACGTGGCAATCGGGATAAACACATCAAAGTGTTTTGGGATTATACAGACAAATAACAATCCACCGCAGCACACGGAGGGAGCCAGCACTTATTTTATCTGACAGCTACCTTTTGTCACGTCCCGCCTCTACTACATCGCGCGTGTGGCGGATCGGATTACTTGGGTTGCGGTAATATGATAAGCAAACGCACAGGAAGTGGTAACTGACAGTCGTCAGATAAAATAATGGCAGCACGTTTTAAAACATTTGAACTGATTTTTAGGAGACTGAACTGACACAGTATATACATAAGTTTATACGCGTGCGCGCGTGCGTGCTTGTGTGCGTGCGTGCGTGTGTGTGTATTGGGTACGGACCCTCATTCGGTAGTGTAAATATCCTGTGGGCAGTGACTACAAAAATTGATATTTTGTGGAATGTGAGGCCGTGTAATTTGGCAGTAGATACTAAGTACTCTTTGGGGGAATTGTGCTTCATCCAAATCCAGCGTCCTCTTGTACAGTAACGAAGGA
This sequence comes from Coptotermes formosanus, assembly GCA_013340265.1. Lineage (NCBI taxonomy): Eukaryota > Metazoa > Arthropoda > Insecta > Blattodea > Rhinotermitidae > Coptotermes > Coptotermes formosanus. The sequence goes on from BLKM01001502.1 coordinate 218,416, forward strand.
TGCTGCATATAGCTCTGAAATATTGGCATATATCCTCAAGTTACACGGCGTCACATGCCAGAAGAGATGTAGAAGAAAACAGAGTCAGATAAATGTTAATGAATAAACAGCAGATTTGCCAATAAACACACTAATAATGAGAAGGAACAAACACTTTAAATAGCACGAAATAAATCACAACATGGAAGACTTACAAAAAGGACAACACGCCCACAAAATTAAATCTGAAGAGATGAACCGAAGACGGAGTGTCAAATAATAAGCAAATCAGTTAAATTAACTGTATACTCCAAGCACATTAATTAGTATCCTGTTGCAAAAGGGCTTCACATTTCAATACAAACGGTTCATTACGTCTCAGGCACTGACTGTTGCTCTTCGAGGCTACATTACGTGTTGTGACCTCAGCAGCCAGAGACTGTGTTGATCCCACAGCTTGCTACTTCCGTTGGAAGGTGAACATTTTCCGATAACGGATGGCGGGTAAAAGAAACACATTATACACTGTTTATGCAACTGATGTCCGACCATTAGAGGAAAGGAACTGTCCCAGATTCTAAGAAAAAGCCAATGCCTTGATATTCGCTTTACAACAACCACGGTCAACCACTGGAAAATGTAGAGAATGCCTTGAAAAATACTAAGCGGAGAACGCCATTCGTTTAGACATAAAGCCCCAACACTCGGCAATCGGTTCTCGACGTTTGGAAAGCACCGGTTTTCTTCAAAACCTTGGAAACCAATTACCCAGTAACGTGGAGTCATAGCCCAGAACAACGGCGCTGTCAAGCACACCCCTGTGAAAATCTCAGGACTCACACGCCCCCCCCCCCCCCCGTGATGGGGACACCAGTGCCTTAGCCCCGCTACCTTGCCGCTCTAGAAGCAGTGTCCCCGTTTCCACATTAATATTCCACATATATTTATTTACACAGTGTTGGTAATACCACAGTGTAGTCTGCTGAAAATAATCGAATTTCACTGGTTTTGTCAGGATGTGCACATACATAAATGGAAGCACAATACCCGGAATCTTGGGGCGCGAAATCCCACTGTTTGATTCCGCGGAGAAAGTTTTTTTTTGGGGGGGGGGGGGGGGAAGAGTTCCAATGCCATAGGAAGACTTCGTTTTTAAAGGGCAAGGATAACTTGAATACATGAAGTTGGCGAAATGCCAAGTTACAGACGTTAAAGACGCGGACGTAATATCTTGCCAGTGTATTGAAAAGACATACACACGGGAACACAGCGTGTGCAGCGTTAACCGAAACCCGCTCACAGAGTGTAGATTAACAATCTATACTATACAGGACGTATTTTATCGTCGGGCCGCTCCCCGTAGAGCGGATTACGTCACTGCTGTATAGCGACCCATTATGTTACACTTCTGCAGTGCAGAGCCCTTTTTTGTACCATGTTACAAAGAACTCACTGTATTACAGCCTACAAGAGACAGGACGTTTCTTCCGAATGTTTTACACGTCTGACTGCGTATTACCGCAACACGGGATTTTTACAATGATTTTAGCCTTAGACACTCCGAGTTGGTTCAAATTCGAAGTTCACTTACACCAGTCAGTACAGGAATAAAGCGACAGAGTTCAGGCAGTAAAGTGAACATGATACAAAGGGATAGGTGTCCGACTACCATAAAAAATACAATGCGTCTGTGTCCTGGGGTCTGCCCTCCCTCTTCGATTCACCGAGTTAGCGTTCTTTCAGAGGGCTAACTGACAGAAGCGTGAAGCTGGCCACTTACATCCATCGCGTGAAGAGGTTAAGAAGGAACAAACCTTCCTCATCTGCTCCCCGAATATATGTTTGTGGCGTTACATTCAGCCACGGGGAGAAGTTTACCTTCATGCAGTAAGCAGTACTGTTCTCGATTCACAAGAGCAGCCTTGACTTTGACAGTGGTGATGCAGAGGGAACTCGGACTGTTCAGATATTATTTATCACGAGTAACTAAGGTATTCCAATTATAAAAGCATTGGTTGAAGTGCAGTTGTGCCCTGGTCGTTCGGGCAAATAATGTTATTTTCTTGTGTCACCTCAGGTTACAGATGTGCACAAGACTTGCCTTTACGCTTGTTATACAATTAACACCTAAGCTATCGCAATTAATGGCAAGTGACAGATGCAGTGACAGGGACTTATGGGTTTGACATAACTTGTATGTTTTCTCGGTAACGTTAGCTCGGAGATAAGAAATCCCAAGGACGCTGTCAAGGTTAAATCTGTTCCTGCCAGTACAGGGCAGCAGCCGCAGCTTCTCTCTATCCCGTTTCCTAGGAAGGACAAGTCACAGCGTCCTGAACGATTTACTGATTAATTTCTTGACATACATTAGCAGGTGCTAACAGTTGATGTCATAGCTACAGACATGAATTCGGGTTAATCCCTGCATGATACGGGTTAGTCTGAGCAGGAGTGCTACACTGTCAAGCAATGCATGATCGTTTCCAATCTAACATCCAACTGAAAAAACGTGCAGATACAGGAGTCGGTTGTTAACACAAAGCAGGCGATATTGAGGATTTACTGGAAGTAACTATGTCAGTCTGACAGATAAGCAAGGTTAGCTAAGATAGCTAAGGCAGCGATATGTTGACGGAAGGAAGAGCCAGAGAGATCTTTATGAACATGTACGAGTCGCTCGAGGAGAAGATTGATGGACGCCGCAGACCTGAAGATATCGAACTGGTTTAGCAGCACATTTAGATGAAACGAGATAGCGCCAAGGCCGCAGCCAGCCCGCCTTCGCGGATTCAGACTGGACTGTGTTCTGTTTGACCGATTCTGTAACGGTCCTGAATCCACAAAGACAATATAACATTTGCTTTAATCAATTGCATTGCTTAAGTAAATTTTATGCCCTTAAAACAACCATTCTACATATTGAGCAGTATCAAAGTAACTGCATCAGATCATACTCTACCCTGTTATGTTCGAAATACATCGCATTTTTGTTACTTGATAAAACCATTATCGAAGAAATGTATTCACAGAAATGAAGATCAACCCCTATTGTTCCCTTATAAGTGTTAATGCCGTAGAGGTTAGCACGGAGCTAAGCCAGCAGAGTTCAAGTAACTGCAATGACAAAATTGTGAACTGAACAGTCTTGGGCAGGAAAATGTCTTACTGGCAAGTACAAGGTACAATAAATTTTTACCTCATTGGCGGAATTACCACACGGTTTATAACGCATGTGCCAATACCCATAAACAAATATTTATCAATTTCCAAAACAAGTTTCATGAAATGGTTCCAAACCAGTCTGAAGAATCTTTGTTGTTTGACACTTCGTTCACATTGATGATTTCATGCAAACTAAATTAATAAAAGCAATAAAATAACTTCAATGATATTTTGTGTTAAACCATAAAATATTTCAATACAAAAAAGTGAATATGCCTAAGAAAAGTTCCGTTAATCAGACAGCACCACACTGTGTCTACAGAACGGTTTTAAGGTAAATATACGCATTACTGCTTTGTGTTTGACAACATCTGTTTTTTATGCCTCGCATGCCTGCATAAATAACGAGCAATATAAAGTGGCTGGTAAGCGTGCAGTTCCTGTAAAGAGAGTCCAGGTTTCGATTTTCGGAACTCTTGATAGACGTCTTGCGTGGTTATTCTCAGATTCACCAGGAAAATGTCACGAATGTACCACAAAGCAGGCTATAATTGCTTCCTTTCAATGATTTCCAGTTCACTATTGACTAATAATGTTATCATGGAAAGGTGTTAACCGTAACATGAAATTATGTAAGCTTTGTCAGATAAACAAATTATAAATACAATTAAATTACTAATCAGGGACTCATTTGTAAGTATAAGAGATCAGTGATGTCAGTCAGGACATGAGGGAGTGAGGCGGTGCCTGGGCCAGTCAAAATATGCAGTCCTACCTCACTCCTGAAGTCATGCATGCCTTACTAACTAAACTAACTCCATGCAGCAGAGGCCTTCTTGAGAAGCTAACTTTCTCAGCTAGTCAAGAAATTCCCCGCATTTTATGGAACCCGAAGGTTCACTACCGCATTCACAAGAGCCCGCCACCTGTCCCTATCCTGAGCCAGCTCAATCCAGTTCATGCCCCATCCCACTTCTTGAAGATCCATTTTAATATTAACCTCCCATCTACGCCTGGGTGTCCCAAGTGGCCGCATTCCCTCAGGTCTCCCCACCAAAATCCTGTGTGCGCCTCTCCCCTCCCCATACGTGCTACATGCCACGCCCATCTCATTCTCGATTTGATTACCCGAATAATATTTGGTGATGTGTACAGGTCATTAAGTTCCTCGTTATGTAGTCTTCTCCACTCCCCTGTCGCCTCGTTCCTCTTAGGCCCAAATCTCCTCCTCAGCACCCTATTCTCGAACACCCTCAGTCTTTGTTCCACCCTCAGGGTGAGAGACCAAGTTTCACATCCATACAGAACAACAGGTAAAATTATAGTTCTGTATACCCTAATCTTTGTGCTTTTGGATAGTAACCTGGAAGGCAAAAGATTCTGCACCGAATGAAAGCCAGCATTCCCCGACTTCAGTCAGCTCTTTATTTCTTCACGAATGGAATTTCGATTCGTTAGGGTTGCTCCCAAATATTTGAATTCTTCCATTCTTTCAAAGGATTTATTATCTATATTTACGTTGTGATTGTGTCCTGCATTGTGATTTCGAGACATGACCATGTACTTAGTTTTCTCAGCATTTACTTCTGGACCAATCTCCTTACTATTAATCACTAAATCTTCTGCGTTTTTCTTTATACTATGTATGCTCCCGCCCAATATATAAACATCATTAGCATAAACCAGAAGCTGATGTGTACCATTCAGTTCCAAGCCCTCCTGGTTTGCCTCAACCCTCCTAATGGCATATTCCAAAGCAAAGTTGAAAAGCATTGGCGACTGAGCATCTCCTTGTTTCAAGCCATTCTTAATAGGAAACGTGTCAAGCAGATGTTTGCCTACCCGAGCTCTGCTATACTTTTCACTTAGACATATATTTATTAACCTTACTAGTGTCATGTGGATACCAAACTCAGTGAGAATATTATACAAGACCTCCCTCCTAACTGAATAATAGGCGTTCCTGAAATCTATAAATAGCTGATGGACTGCCTCATTGTATTCCCATTTTTTCTCAAGTATTTTTCGAATGCTGAATATATGATCAGTTATTGACCTGTTACGTCGAAATCCACACAGATGATCCCCAATAATGTCTTCTGCATATGGAGTTAACCTTGACAAAACAATGTTGGATGGAATTTTGTACGTAGGTGACGAAAGTGATATGCCTCGATACTTACTACAATCTGTTTCATCACCCTTGTTATAAATAGGCACAATGAGTGACTCCATTCCTCAGGCAATACCTCCTTACTCCAAATAGAAATAATAAGTTTATGGATTATCCTACCCCCTGCTTTAATCAATTCTGCTGGAATCTGATCAATACCTGGTGATTCGTGCCTTTGTAGCTTTACAATAGCCATCTCAACCTCAAACGCACTGGGCTCAAGCACTAGTGGCTCTGCCGTATATACTTAAGTCTGCTTAACATCATTAACCCCGTGAGTATTCAACAGCTGGGAGAAATTATTCCTCCACCTAGCCGAAATTCTGTGGGAGTCTGCAACCAGGTCACCCTTCTCATCCTTTACTACATTAGTTCTAGGCTGATACCCCTATACAAGTCTCTGATATTCTTGTTCTTACTGTTTGTTTCAAGTTCATTAATTTTAGCTTTCAGATATTCCTTATTTTTGTTCCTGAAATGTCTATAACTTAACGCCTTACGTTGTGCAAATTATATCCATAATTTTGGTTTGGATTCTGTAACCACTGAACTTTCGCCTGCTTCCTTTTATCTAAAAATTCTGCACATTCTGCATCAAACCCTGGTTTATGCTGCCTCCTTTCATGCAGACCTAGACTCTCTTGATCGGAGATTTTGATATTCTCTTTAATGTTTTCCCAAGCCCTATTATATCCTCACTAACATTTAAGTTTTCCAAAGCTGCAAACCTGTTTGAGATCTTAAGCTGATACTGTTTCCTAACCTATAGTTCACTTAGCTTCTTGAGATTAAATCTCTCTGCATCAAACTTCTGTGCGGCTTGTTTACTTACTGCCAGTCCTTCCCTAACTTGTGCAACCACCAGATAGTGATCAGTATCACAGTCAGCTCCCCTGAAAGATCGCACATCGAGTATACTGGAATGCCATCTCCTATCTATCAATATGTGATCGATCTGATTGTGAGTCTTCCCATCAGGAGAGGTCCAAGTGTATTTACGAATGTTTCGGTGCGGGAACATAGTGCTCTTAACAACTAGATTCCTTGACGTGGCAAATTTTACTACTGTACACCATTATCATTACTATCCTGATGTAAACTCTCATTCCCAATTTTCGGTATGAAAGTATCCTCTTTCCCCATATTTGCATTAAAATATCTTAACAGAATTTTCATATGGTACTTAGGAAAATGATAAAAAACCCCTTCTAATTCTTCATAGAAACTGTACTTTGAATCATCACCTTTCTCTTCTGTTGGTGAACGTGCATTCAGAACAATGATATTACACCAACGGCCTCGCAGCACTATTTATGACATCCTATCACTAACAAACTCCTCTCTCTTGATTGGTGATACTATTCTCTGGTGTACAAAAAATCCTGTTCCCAATTCATGATTTTCCTGCCCTTTGCCACAGAAAAAAGTTGACTCCCCGGTTCTTACAGTCCCTTCTTTGCCCCACCTAACCTTCTGTACCCCACTAAATCTAACTTATACTTAGCTAATTCCCTGACCACTGTCATAAGTGACCCTGACTTATACATGCTCCTCACATTCCATGTTCCAAAACTCATGTCCCTTTTCCGTAGCTGGGGTCGTATCAAAAAATCGCTCCAGGTCCGAGTTTTCTTTGTCTGATTCGTAACATAATTTTTTACGGTGAGGCGTAAACGTTCCTTTACCAGAAATACTTTGCTACTGAGAAAGACAACATCGATGAATTGCCACATAAAAATTCAAATAAAGGTTTAAAGATTAATACGAATTTGTATTTTATGAGGATTAAATTCGTACCTCAGAGAGAAAGCAGTTCGTTATTAGCAAAAACAAATCTTAATTCTGTTTAGGGAAACAATGGTTGTTTATTAGACAAAGCACACGGAGCACATAAATAAACTGGTCAAGATGTAGAGTTGTTGTGTTAAATTTAGCGTTACACTCAGTCAGCACTAATCTTGAAAGGCTCAAACGGATTTCAGATATTCTTGCTTTATAATTAGAATTATTTAAACTAAAGAAGAGGATATTTTGGACAGCCCTGGCTCAGGGACTGGGCCCAAGATCCTGCCGCCACCCTATATTTTGGGCTGCTCTCAATATTGCCAATTACCAAACGGACATCTGCTTAAGGCAAAACCAGCCCGAGATCACCTTTGGTACACAAAATTTAGTCTCTGAAATGTGCCAGAAAAAATTCAAAGAGTACACATTAAATTGTATAGCGAAAGGCGAAATAAAGAACTGGAGTTGAACGTAAATACTTGTTTTATTTGTATAGTAATAGCTAACAGTAGCGTACGATTTGTCATTTCCACAAACACTTAATAAACAGGTGAAATAAAAGACGGCCTCTTGCATGTGACGTTAGAACGTCCCGTATTTGAGTCCAAAATCGAACTCAATTTGCATTATTAAATTCCAAAGGCGCATTTGCTCCTAAGATTATAATCAATAGGCGATAACCAGCATGTCCCCCCACCTCACTCCGACTTATCCGGCCGCGCAGGAGCGACAATCTAAGTGCTGGCAGAAGCATGTCGCAGTGTTTGATCACATGCCATTCCTCACTGAACAAATTCATTGTAAATTCTCCCGGCTAGAAGCTTTCGGAATTCCTAATGACACCTCAAACCTTGGTTCATTCTCTTAAAAGCAGAGTCAGTTATTTTATACGCATACACTGGTCCACGATCGCTGTTTATTTATTGGTTGATTGAATACTGCCTTATGCACTGGCCATTAAAATAAATATAATTTTGCCTGTTGTTTTGTGTGGGTGCGACATTTGGTCTCTCACACTGAAGGAAGAACGTAGCTGAGGATTTTCGACATCAGGGTGGTGAAGAAGATATCTGAGCCTAACCAGAACGAGGTAACAGGGAACTTGGAGAAACTGCACAAACAAAAGCTCCATTTTTACTCATCACCAAATATTATTAGGATGGCCACATCATGCAGGATGAGATGGCGTGTGGCACGTATGGGGGAGGACAGAAATGAACACAGAGTTTTGGTAGGAAAGCCCGAAAGAAACAGTTCACCTGGAAGGGGTAGGCGTAGGGGGATATAATATTAAAATGAATCCTAAAGAAACAGGTTGGGAGGTTGGTGCCTGATCTGGCTCAGGATAGGAACAACTGGCAGGCTCTTTTGAACACGGTGGCGAACCTCTAGGTTCGATAGAACGCACAGAATTTCTTAACTAAGCGAGCAAATGGTAGCTCTTCCAGTAGGACTGCTCCATGGAATTAGGTAGATACACAGTCAAGTTCTCCACTGCTACTTTTGTACAGGGTCAAATTGGACTGAGATTTGTGAATGACAGTGATGGAGAGAGACGGTCGTAGACCACTCGACGTATTTGGCCGGAGGGACTGACAATAACCACGACAATGCAGTCCGGATACCTGATACCACGACTAAGGTTTGAGCTGGAATCTATGTACAAATAAGAGCTGCGAAAGGAAGCGACAGGAAGACCAAACCTTTAGACAGGATAGCCTGTATTAGGGCCGCATGTGAATCAAGGACCTCACAGAGACGCGAATCCTCAAGTTTCACTGGGGAACTGTCTGCATTAATGGCCCTCAAAGGCGAATTCTTCGTTGTGCAGCCAATGACTTCATATGGGGGAAAGGAGTTATATCTCCACTTATTCTTGCCCACGCCAATGGATGGGATGAGTGGTCAGCTTTACGCCCCGGCCGTTTCACCCCGGGAAAGAGGCTCCAGTATCCATGTGTGGCCCCAGAACTGGAATGGACCCCTTGGAGGAGATACACATTTTTGCCTGAGCAGGAAATGGGAACATGACTCCTATACATCCATCGCCTAGCCTTGTTGCTATACCGACTGAGCTATCCAGCGCCGCCTGCATGTTTCAGGTAGAATTAGAAAGTTTATTTATTATAAAGTAATGGCTGGCATATTCGGACGTGCTGCATTTCGCAACTCCTAACTAGTATGAATATTACTGTTGTTCGTGTAAATACGCGTCTTTAGTTGTTACTCAAACAGGCGCACAATCCCTTGTTGTTGTCATGCGAAGTGTTACTAGATAAAACATAATCATACATTTTGCGAACAAAGAGTTGAATAAAACGTACCAAGACCACGCACATGTTCCAAATTCGTGTGTTCGCTACGGCATGCGTTATTCGTACTGCGTTAGAGTGGAAGTCTGAAGGGCTGCAGGACTGAGAGTGACCAGCACTGGTGTCGCGGGCAGACGGGGGGGGCGCGGATCCGCCTTTGTGGTGTAAATTACTTTAGTGCGTTCGGTGTATAAAATACATAAGGTGCGGCCATACCGGGAGTCAAGCTCCGTCCGCCTTTGCGTAATCATCAACCATGATCACGTTATACTTGAGTTTCGGCATGAAGGAGAAATAAAGGGCGCCGAATTATGTTTCTATACAATGCTTCCTGATTTCCGAAACAGCATTAATTAGTGTGTGTTCTCAGGTTCACTGAATTACACTTAAATATTCAGTCCGTACCACGCAGTAAACACTGTGTCGGTTATAAAAACCAGTCAGTTAATGCTATATAGGGAAATAATCGCTGTTTGTTCTGAGATCCATACAAAACACATACACTGTGTGAGCAGAACGTAGAATTGTTGAATATTAAAGCTGGCGGTACATATAGTAGCCGATGGGCTTTACAGGGTTAAACTGTGAGACTCGTAATCACTTAGCCTTAACTTAGAGACCTGAGCACTTATGGCATGTGATGTCATGTCGTCCACTGACCGGAAATTTCTTGACTATTATTTTCTTACAAGCATTAAAGAGTTCTGTAAAATTTATACACTTGATAATTTTTATCCTTTAAATCCGGACGGTAACTATACGTACCACGTGCTCTAAGTTTCAGAAAATGCATACACCATCTAATATATTTATGCACTGTGTATGTCTCACGATAAACACCGATTATTTCCCTACACAACACTAAAAAACTGGTCTTTACCATGCAAGCGTACTGTGTTCTCTGTGAGGTAGAAAATGAATATATATGTATATAATTTGGCTGCGAGTATACTGACCTTTCACCCATTGACGGCAGTAAACAATGTATGCTGATGGCATGAATGTCAGTTCCCAGTCAGGCACCGTAAATCTACGGAACACAAAATTAAACAAAGCAAAAGGTCTGTCATAACCCTGGTTCGAGAAAGTGGAAATTAATTCAGGAATAAAAAATACACTGTCACATTTTTTCTAAACATTACGCGAGGACCACCTCACTAATCAGACAGTTACAATTTGTAACGGAAACAGGGACTGGAGCAGTGGAACAGATTACTTTCGTGTGACATTCGATTCAAAATCCATTCACAAGGCACACATTTCGTATCTTCTGCGTGCAGCAAATAACAGACCGAGGCACCTCTATCCAGAATTACATAAACGCACCACCATTGGTATTAATTTCACTTTACATCACATCAAGGGCCTAGCACCTACACTCAGTCGGCATTCACTGATAACGACCAAATTCAGCAATTCGGACAATACAGTCACATCAATGCCAGGTATCAGCTTATACTGAGATCTGCACCCTTCTGGGGCATCACGCGGCGTGGTCCGCGTAATATCCCAGAAGAGTGCAGATCTCATGAACATCGCGGTGGAAGCCTGAAATTAAGATCAGCGTATACGGACTCTTCCTTGCAAGGTGACCACCATATATAGCAAGTACAAATAACACAAACAGCATACAGCATTGTGAAGCACGCAACTGGAAAAATACAGTAACATAAACCAACAGTAGAAGTAAAGCAATTGTTGAATACACAGCAGGTATCATCCATATAACGCACCCCCCCCCCCTCCCCAACGTCTTAATTCCAGCCCCACACAAATTTTCCAAGGGCTGTTACAGATATTCAAACCAATCACTTCCGCCACCGTGGGCCAGGTGCAGAACCTACAGCAACAGAGATTATGTCAACAAAAGGTAAACGTGATTCTGTAACTGGATGTGCAACAAAGGCACCAAGATAAAAGCAGACAAAGAAATAAACAAAGCCAAAAATTTCTTGATCTTATAGCTTACGCATTTATTTGTCAATTAAACCGTTTGTTGATTATCGAAAGGCAAAAAAAAAAACAGAAAGCCACATAAATAACTTTGTAAGTCTCCTTAACAAATGAAGCTGCGTCACCTGTAGGGACGGCTGGCTAGAATTCAGTAAGCATCCTGGAGGCCCTGCGACCGGAAAGCTCAGTCAAGGTCTCCGTGGTTATACTCTGACTTAGGGCAAATTCTCTGCTGAGTACTTTAACAGTCCACTTGCCACCACCTTCCCTCCAGCCTACCCTTGCCAGAAGGAAAAGCGGGCACTGCGTGGGTACCTCTAGAGCTGTAAGTTTTTATTGTTTCGCTCCATAGTAAAGGCATTGTCACTCACTGCAACCCTCCTCCTCCTCCTCCTCCTCCTCCTCCTCCTCTTCCTCCGTAGGTCTCAAAATCGTCAACCAAAGCTACAGCAGTATGCAGTTTGTGTCGACAAAACCAAACAGTGTGCTACTGGGTTACAGCAAATGTATTAGTTCTGGGGATAATTTCAATTTGACGTCCATCCCGTTGTGTACACAGACGTACACAAATAACACTACGTATTCCGCCTGACACAACCTGCATTTATTACTATTTTTTGAAGAAGAATAAGTGTTTGAAAAAATAATAATAAATATTGGTTGTGTCAGACGGAATACTTGGTACTTTCACTTTGTTTTCACCACGCATTTTTCACATAAAATAACTGTAATCACCAACAAAATGCACCATATCACGATTAAATCATTTATTGTTTATTGCCCCGACATGTTTCGATGTCTATCTACATCATCTTCGGGGGGATGTCTTCACACTTCTATCATAAGACACGCGTCACTTTTAGATAAACGTAACTCAGGTTGGTTTGATTTGAGTATCAGTACTCTGATTTTTAGTCTGTAGACAATATTAGAGTCAATACTCAACCACGCAGAACACAACAGGAACATAACACAGGTACGCATCAAACCGAACGCTTATCTACTTTCATTTTCATTTTCACTTTCAAACTTTTGGTATCAAAGTTTCTACCTATTATTATTCTCCTTCTTTACAGACTTTTACACTAACACACCTATCGCCAACGAGGATTTATATGGTTTGTCTATCCATAAATGGACGACTGCACGACGGCCCAGTTACATAACAGTGTGTTGCAGAGTGAAAACAGTGTGTTGTAATACAGTACACTGAATTTTAGCATTTTTAACGTATTAGCATCTTATCTTTAGACTGAAAACCAGGTACAGTGTTATGTAATGTGAAATACCGATTTTAGCATTTTTATTACTTAATATTATCTACAGACTAAAAATCAGAGTACTGATAGTCAAACCAAACCAACCTGAGTTACATTTATCTAAAAGTGACGAGTGTCTTATGATAGAAGTGTGAAGACATCCCCCCGAAGATGATGTAGATAGACATCGAAACATGTCGGGGCAATAAACAATAAATGATTTAATCGTGATATGGTGCATTTTGTTGGTGATTACAGTTATTTTATGGAATACTTGGTGTTATTTATGTGCAGAAAAGATACAAGAACAGAGCAGATAGGAAGACAATCTGTCTTATGTAAACCGATCCTGGATATGAAATGAAGCAAAGCAAATTAAAAAATTAAAAATTCATTGTGTATGTGCAATGAGACACAGGGGCAGTTAATCTGCTGGGAAGAAAATGACTGTGCTTAGGGTTTATTCACATTTCGGAAAAGCCACCTTGCGAGGATGCTAACCTTATAGAGAACGCAACGACATATGAGGTACAGAGGGCATTAGCAGCTGCACGGCGAACACAAATAGAAGACGCCTTATGGAAACCTACTGTATATATACTGAACACTTCGAGACGACGAGACAATCGAAACACAACGTATCAACCACTCCACGCTTCACGGTTGCTGGACTTTCCATTTTTCCTTGGTCGACCAAAGTTTCTTCTGCCCGTCGAAGCGTATACACACTAAAATTGCAGCGCGTGTATCGTTCATTCTTAGTACATGTTGTGTTGTCTTCTATTTAGAATCCAAAACAATTCATGGAAATACATTGAAAAATAACTTTAATGAATGTGTATAATTTCATTAGCGAGAAGATAGTGGCTAAAAGTTGTCTCTGAAGTCGTTTACAGAGTCCACAAGCAGTCCACATTTTGTACTTCAATTTATAAATCCTAAGGACTCTACAGAAACCCTGAAGGAAGCAAGAATACTGACTGTCACAACGCGGAGATGAGTAATGAAGTTTACGTCGAATAACAACAAAGCGCCGCATCGCGCCGCCGCTTGCAAATCAAATTGTTAATACTACTACATGCCTTACCGCTACAAGCGATTGTGTTTTTAAAAATCTCCTGTGTTTTCATAGCAGGTCTTCGGAACGGAATTTGTGAAATATTTTAATCAAAATACTATTGGAAATTCTCATGAAAATCCGAAACCCAAATAGTTTCCGATAGATCGATCGACTACGAGAGTAGTTTTACCAAAAAAGTTAAGTACATACAAAATAACACCTTGTCGCACGGAAAAAACATGAGACAAGCAAGCATCTCAAAATGAAATCCATGGTGTGGGGTCGCTATTGACAAACTGGCAGTTTCTAAACTTATCGGATACTACTGCACAATACGTCATAGTTGCCTCCTGCCAGAACCTACTGAAGTTTCAAAGTAGTGTCTGTGTCAGGTTTCAGATTCTCACAGCGGTGTTGCTGATGATTCAGATATGACACCGTCTCACGGGATGAGAGGTTCCCGACGTTTCGAAGGATGATATTTTCTGCATCTTCAAGATCATATAAGATGAAGGCACCACGACACATCAAAACGTCGGGAACTACTCACCCAGTAACATGGCATCATATCCCAGCTGACCTGCAGCTGCAGCTCACAACCACTCTGTCCCTTCAGTGAACGTAACGCGTACAGTAGGGGCACTCAGGACAAAACACAGAAATACACTGTAAGTTGTAAGTACATGAACATAAGACGTAGGATGAAGCAATTAAAAATGGAATAAGAGAGTCTATGTGAGTAAAGAGAGGGAAAAGGAAAAACTAAGTAAGGAGGAACAGATCAAGGAATATAAAGAACACGAAATGAGAGAAAATGGAAGTAATAACAAAAATAACAAGAGAAAAAATATATAAAAAATATATTTTTAAATCAAGAACTTGATTTCCACGTAAAGACTGCCACAGACCAATAAGCCGCTGTATATGTGTATACATACATACATACATACATACATACATACATACATACATACTTACATACATACATACACACACACATACACACACATACACACACATACATACATACATACATACACACACACACACACACACACACACACACACATGTATTTGCATGCGGAGTTTACTTAAGGACGCTGTTGTAATTTAAATTATGTGACGTCGGAAGACTGCATGACAGCAACAACAAATTGCGAAGGACTGAGATGCAACTGGTCCTGGCCTGAGACGAACTATCACGGCATTTGCCTGGAGAGACTGATAAAAACACGAAAGCTTCGGTTAGGAAACTTGACGTCACAGCCAATATTCGAACTGGGGACCTCCAGAAGTGTCACTGTTTGAAACAATTTGCCCCGTGAGTCGCCAATAATGCAATAACTTTTGCTGCTTTACGAAACGCGACTACAGATAGAACTGTGTTAAAATGCACCGGACAAAAAAAGATTTCTACTTCTGGTACTGAACTGCCTTCATAAAACAAAATGAATGTTAATTCAGCTGTACCAAATTTGTGTTCAGTTTTGTAATGTTGCTGAGAACAGCAACAGATTTGGTGGGTGGGGAAAACAGTGCTGACTTCGCTTCCACGAAATATTCCCAGTGGCTGACTAAACTAGCCATCAGACATGCGTATGCAATAAACAATGCTAGAGTACTCATCCAGCTTGGCTTGCATAAGTGGAGTGTTGATAGGGGTGAGATACGATACACTGACAAATAAAAACATACTTTACTGTCAATTTATTACTACTGTTCTTACCTTTTAAGGCCTAGTGGTCACTTTATGAACCACCAGGTTTAACATTCAGTAATTCTACGTTCTGCCCACACAATGTATTTACGCGTTTTGTGAGGATATCAGAACGAACATCTATTATTTCCCAATACTGCATTAAATGAGCGGTTTTTAGAATCGAGACGGAGTGTGTTTACTGTGCGGTACCGGCTGAATCTGTAAATGTAATTCAAGTGAGTATGAGTCAGGTAAATAAGTCGAACTCGGTAATAACATCATGACACGGACTGAATATTTTGCGTCGTTATAAACGAGTGTCGTTATAACCGAGGAATATAATGTTATGGCTACGAGTGAGGAATATTTTGGTACCACAGAATATCGGACGCTCTAGACAAGGTATGGCATAAACGGATGTCGTTATAACCGAGTTCGACTGTATGTTGTTTCTGTAGGTTCAACGAACAGCCATTTTAGGCTCAGAGCGTGATTTGTGTAAATTAATAAATTAGCCTAAACGTCCGAAAGGAACTGGAAAGAAAATTACGTTCGTGTGAGTTAGGTTCTTAAGTTCTGTCAACTGCAACTTTAATTTTGGATATTGGCTATTTGTGCTGAGTAACGAAATTTTTCCGATGACGATGATCACTGAACTGAGAATATATGCAAAGATTAATCACGAAAGCAGCCCTGTTTATATTTGCACACAAATGACACGGTCTTTCAGTGCCCACTATGTTCAAGCTGTTCCAGAAAACTGGGCTTGACTCTGTTGGAAAAGTTAGTTCATTCGAAAAATAAGAGAACTGTGTAAAAGGTGCTTAAAAATTCACTGCACCTTCGGAAGAGTCCTGCATCCTAATTCTGAAACAATCTGAGGACGAACCCGAGAGGAGCACTACTAATCTACCTGCAGACTGGTACACGTCAGAACACGACGAGGCGCAGTGTCCTTGACAAGGTACCAGTTCGTCAACTAGTAAGACGTTCCCTGCATTTTAACGAAACTGAAGGGCATTGCCATCGTCTCAACATCGCGCCATTTGTCCCTATCCTAATTATCTTCAAGTCAGTATACTCCCTTCCATTCTATTCTTTATGATCCATTTGAATATTACCCTCTCAACCAATGTGCCCTCTAAGATGGCGGGTGCGCGGCCGCGCAGTAACTGAAATGCTTCCGCGCACACAGAACTGTTGCCGCGCAGCTGGAATTTTTCAATTTTCGTTGTAAATATCCTTATGGTTCATATTACAAAAAAACTTTTGAAGTGCCGCGCAGTCGTCAGGTCGTGTAAAAGTTTTCTGTTCAAAGCAGCAGCAGTTCCGCGCAGCTGTAAAAAAATTAAAGGGAACGTTGCTCTCAACTATGTCTATATCTTCCAAGTTGTCTCTTTCCCTCAGATTCTCCATCCACACATTTATGCATTTTCCTTCTCCATACATGCGACATGCTCCACCCACCTCATTCTCCTTCATTTCAGTACCTAAATGATATTTGATGAGCGGTACAAACCAAGAAGCGCATCACTATACAATTCCCTGTAGTCCCCATCAATTCCTCCCACTTAGGACCAAATATTTTCCTCAGCACCCTATTGTCGAACACCCTCAGCCTATGTTTTCCCTTAGGCTAATGTGAGAGACCAAGTTTCACAACGTCTAAAACAACAGGCAATCTGGTTATCGATTTATCACTTTGGGCGACTATTATCGATTATTTTTTAAAGTAATCGATCAGTATCAGTCAGCACACATTACCATCGACAGTTAGGTGTTGCGGTGGGGCAATGCGCGCATAGTGCGTGTCCTGTCACATGACGGGCACATGGCTAGTACACACACACACACACACACACACACACACACACACACACATATCTTCTCGGACTGTTCGACCCTTGCAAATAAAAGCATTCCTGCCTTCCGAAAAGACAGGACCCACTAGCCCAGACACCTATCCTACAAAATTTAATCAAAATATACATTTCATTACATTAAGACCCTTTCTCATTCGAAGCAACTGATAAAGGGCAACCAATGTGCTCCACTTGTTACGGTACGAGAACCCTTACTTCTTGTTAAGTGCCTGTAGGCCGAGTTCTGAAAATAATATCTTACATACCGCTCGGAAATAGCATGCATGTTTCACCCTCATTGCTTTTTTTGAGAGCAAATGGTGGAAATAACGCAAATAAAATGTCATGTTGTGGAACAAATGGAGAATGTTGCCGAGCACATTTATTACTTCACGCTTCACAGATATAAATGATACGTACAAACGGACACGAGTTGAACTGCCGATGTGATCGATTGATACGAGAAAGTGATGGATGTGGCATATCGCACATAAAAGAAAATTTTATTCAGAAGTTGATTCTTTTCATTTTTACATTTTAAGGATGAGAGAGGATACCAGGACAATAGAAAAGGATCTGGGTCACAGAGCTGAGCTGAGATTTATGTAAGAATGTACGCGTGTCCGGACATTTCTGTCTTGTGGCTAAAACCGTACCTGCAAAAGGAAAACTGGAAAATGCATTTGCATCAATCAAAAACTTCTGTTTTTTAAGTGGAATTTTGTACGGTGAGGAGTTCAATGAAGTGAGCGAAGCAATTCAATATATTCTGCATGTTATAAAAAGATCTGTATATATATTGCAGAAAAATACGTCTGTCAACCAACAAGTTTTATTTGAAAGTAAAATAATAAAATTATGATATAACAACCGGTTTCGGCATCTATAATGCCATCATCAGGTCAGACCATTCTAAGAAGCACGAAAACCATAGATATTACATAGTTAAAATTACAACAGGGCAAATATTATTATTCTAAAAGAAGAAGGCCTTCTTGTGTACATGTATTGAAACAAGCGGGAAAATTGAAATTAAGCTATTAGTATTGTGACAATGGAAGTTTATTGGTGATCTTACTCTGTATGTAGTATGCGGGAGTCCTGCAAGTAGCGGCGTTTGACTTGTTTGTTGAACATCGGTTCTTATTTGGTGGTTTGATCGGAGCTGCGCTGGTGGTCTCGGAGATATGGATTGATATCGTAGGGTTTGTAGAGGTGTCTGAGATGGCGTTTCTTTTGTGATACGACGATGTATGTTTTCACAGTTCTTGCTCTTTATGTGGGTGTTGCAGTCCTTGGTAGCAGCATTAGTTGGACTTTGTGCTGTTGATCCTGGTTCATGTGGGAAAAATTGTGTTGGTCCTTGTTGCACTGGTGGGCTCAGAATATGGTAATACCGTGGTGGGGACCTGTTTCTTCGTGACATTCGGTGAAAAGATCGTAGCAGTATCAGAAAGTTCTTTTCTTATATATGGTGTTGATGCTGCGATGAGGCGAAATTCGTTGTAGCTTATATGAAAAAGTAGATGTGTTCCGGTAGATCGATGGTTATTCTTGGCCGTCTCGTAGGAGATGATTGACGTGAAGATTCGTTTTCGTTGTTTCTTTATTGGAGTATCGCGTATTGGAGAAAATATTCTTATTTGCTTATATCCAGCAGCTTTCAGCCTCTACAATTAGTCACAACACAACAACGCCTATGCTACAGTTTGATACTAAGTATTCAACATCAATCCACTTACTAAAAATACAAAAACCCGATACCGAATTACAGCAACAATAAGAATATTATCTGACCTGATGATGGCATTATAGATGCCGAAACCGGTTGTTATATCATAATTTTATTATTTTACTTTCAAATAATAAAACTTGTTGGTTGACAGACGTATTTTTCTGCAATATATATATATATATATATATATATATATATATATATCGACCAACGGAAATGATTAACATCAAACTAAAAAGATCTGTCTTTGATTTGAAACGTATCGCATTGTTCAGCGGTGAGGAACTTGAAATTGCTGATTACCATTTGAACTCTGGAACTTGCTAAGGGTAGCGTGACAGACAACGTCACGATAAATATATTCGCAATACGGTAAACAAGCCAACTAACTAGATATAAGTAGACTTACGCCTATACCAATTAATTTAGATATTGTAAAACGATTGTGAAACATTTTAAGTGTTTAATAATACATGGGTAATGTCGGCAGGTACTTCGTGTGACTCGTGTACAGTGACACTCAGAATTACTTCATGAAAACTGAAACACGTCTGTCGTAGGTGTATGACAGATATGATGCAGGGCTCCAGTTGGCAAGTGTACTGAATGTAGGAGCCACACACAATGTTGAGTTACAAGAATATTGAATGGATTTCTGATTCCTGCAGTGGAAAAGATTCCTTTAGCTAAGTCAGTGCAATTCTGTGAAGGTGGTGGGCAAATTCAAAGACTCATGTGGAATACCGTGAAGTAAATGGTTGATATGTGGAACTGCCTCACGGTCATATCAAACAACGTGCTTTGGTATTAGAAATGCTGATAACTGGGTTACTGGTACGAGAGTCAATATTTAGAAACAGAGACCCTCGGTAGACATATAGTGAATAACCACATAACTTGTCATCCTGTATATATAAACTGACCGAATTCTCAGACATCTCACGGTGACCCTGAAGATGAAGGCAACATATTTATCCGAAACTGACCTTCAAGATTAAATCAAGTCACAAACCACGGGCTCACAAGCTAACACACAGAGATACGAGAACAAGGCTGTTTAAGCAAATAACAGTGTACTTGATACGGGCTGCTCACAGCGGTGTAGCTGGGGATCCAGATAGTACGGAATGTGACGCTGTGTGCCTGTGTTAGTGTCTTATGACGTTTCGAAGTATCGCGGTACCTTCTACAAACGGCACGGAACTGTCATCAGTATAAAAATATGCCCATGTCCGGTTGTGTAGTTTTAAAGCCGCCTTCAGCGCATTTCCTCAAAAAATTGTGTATCCATTCAGTTCCTTACATTTCAGTTTCACAGTCATGCTGACTTTGTCTTCAGTGCAAGAATCTTTTCGTAAGCCCAAATGTACCAGAAGTTAAAGATAAGAAACAAGGTTTTCCATTCATCTGCGTGCGTGTCCGCACGTATAAGCTGAAACTACGAGAACTTCTGACTGCACGGAATTTAGTGCGGAACTGCGAAGGGAAAGGGACGGCTTTACAGACTGTGGCAATTGTGGGATCTCTGTCACTAGAAAACAAACGCAGCGGCGAAAAAATAACACACAATTAATAGAAGAAGGGACTGTATTTAATGGAAAGAAACAAACAGTGCTACGAAAGAAGTTGAAGTAGAGAAATTGCGCGACGAAGAATTGCAAAAGGAAGTGGAAATAAAAAAACGGAGAAGGCCGAAGGAAAGATGTAACAAAAATGATACAAAGAGGACAGCGGATGGAGAAATGAGTATATGGACAAAAAGAAAGAAAGAGATGGATTGAAAGGAAAATACAAGAAGTAAATAAAATCCGAAAACAAAGTTAATATCCACAACATATAAAGGCTACTGAAATGTTGTATGTTGTAAAACAAAGTCTTTACTTTCCAACCTGTGGATTTCTGCTCCAGCGACCGCCAGTCATCAGAAGTGCCACAGAGAACAGATAAGTTGAATCTTGCACCTCTCACTTTCAGTTCCCCAGAAACTTATTTCTTTCTGTACTTTGTTTTTACCACTGGCAGTCTTCTGACAGCCAGTGGCCAGTCCCTGACCCTAACCGACAGTACTCCGCACACATTTGTACCGCCATCGCCATGAGGGTTTCATTTGCACTTCTAACTTACGCGTGCCTGCAGCACACGCCCTCATGACATCTGATGCATAGTGCTCAAACCTCTTTGTTATCCGACCCACAGATGGAATGTTTATACACGACCCAGTATGCAGAACATGCTCAAGGGACACTCAGTGGAATACGTTGATAAGGGATGAGTTGAACGGTATTAAAGGGAACAGAATAGGCACCACTGTACCCATGTTTTTGTAACAGTAACCAAATTTAAGAAGTAAAACACAAATAGCTACGTTACATTATTATAACAAGATGTCATGAGGAATACAAGGAAGTGCGTGCAGTTAAAAGGTTTTGTGCACGAAACTTACACCGGCAGCAAGCATGAAACCATCTCCTTGCAGCAGCTTCAACATTTTAACGTTTACATATTCCGTCCAACTACGCAAGGTTTTCTTTCCATATAGTACTGTTTTGCTTCTATTAACAAAATTTACTCTCTAAGTTTTTAAAATTAAGTTATATAACATCGCATCAAAGGAACACTTAATTGTCGCAGTAAGATATCGTGCGGCTGTAATGATACACGATACGGTAATCATAAATTAGTGAACGTGAAAAGCAACGGAGAAGAACAGCAGTGTACATCCGGATTACATTGAAAGCAAATTATTACATTACAGAAACTGCAAACGCTTTTGGTACCTCCTGTTTAGACCATCAGAGAAATGGTGAAATGGGAAAAAGGCTGAGTAGCTAGCTGAAGACGTACAAGGAGACAAGAAGACCCGAAAAGTCATTTTTAAGGAAGAAAAGGGCCCGCCTTCAGCAGCTGGCCCCGCCTAGCGGACTGACATGGGAGATGAGATTACAGTGACGGACAGATCAGCTGTATGGTTTCCGAGATTCCCACACATTCTGGGGATGGCTCACTGATATCCGATTTTAATTTCAGCTTTTAATTAATAACTTGACAGAATTTATCCGTCGACTCACTACACCCGTCACCCAGGCCTAGACTCCGACTATGCTTTACTACATATAATTACAAATATTACAATTCCCATTTTACGCGTTCCTTTTCATAAAAGCTTTTATAGATATAAATTTGTCCAATAATGTAACAATTTATAATCACTAATTATATAACACCGACCAACGTTATATTACAATCCACTGTAAGAAACTTTTAAAAATTGTGCTATCTCACAAAAACATAAACGTGATGACAAAATATACACTTCACTTTTCCCTTTTTCTTAAATATTGTATTTATAGCCTTATGATGTTCGACTTCGAAACGTTTAGCTACTGAATAGAACATAGGTGTGTTGGACAGAACCGTATAAGTGTTTGTTTCCAACTTTTAATGGCGAAGAAAATTTACGCTAATCGATGGCACAATGGCTGGGCTGCACATATGAAAGGAGGAACCTTACAGCCTTTTCCTTTCCTGTGGCGCAACAGCCCAACTCGGACACTGGCCGCCTCATTGTTGAGGTTTCTAGATCACACTCAGACACACCACCGTCGGTAGGACTCCTCTGAACGAGTGATCAGCCCTATGCAGAGATCTCTACCTGACAACACACAACACTTACAAGAAACAGACACCCTTGCTCCCGGTGGGATTTGAACCCGCTATCCTAGCAAGCAAGCGGCCGCAGACCTGCGCCTTAGACCGCGCGGCCACTGAGATCGCCAGCCTTACAGCTACTTGGCACGAAATTCTCAAGCCACACAGACAATAACTATTGCACTACCTGGGCCGAAAAGTAAGATGTAGTGAGACAGTCAGCCAGGCAGTAAATCAACCAGTAGTCAGTCAACCAACCATTTCAGTCAGCTCAGTCAGTCAGTGGGTCAGCCAGTGAGTCAGTCATTCGACCAGTGCAGTCAGCTCACTCAAACAGTAAACCAGTGCAGCACATCAGTGAATCTATCACATTAAGATACAGTATAATATGGCATACTAATGCAGGTCAATAATTCTGGCACAGGCTGTACACAGGCACTTACCGGACACGCTCCTAGATAAATGCCCCTCACAACAAAATAGAAATTCAGTTACGGTAAGAGCGTGACTTCACAGCACTAACTATGCAATGTGCAGACTGTACCAAGACGCGTGCCGCATAGGCGACTTCCTTGCAGACGTCCTTTAAAACTGGACGACTTTAAAAACTGGGAACTGAGTGAAGAACAGAACCGCAACCTCACCTGAAGCTCCCACTCCCTTCATGTTCCTTGCTGTTTCCCGAGTAAAAGTTCAGAAGTTACGAAACTGGTTCCAAATTGTCACAGTATAAGAGCAGTGCGAGTGTGCAGTATCTGGCCACAGATGTCATCGCAATCGCGTACACAAAACTGAAGAATAACTTTAAGGCTAACAGAAATTCAGAAGCAGATTCGACGTTTGACCAATGGCGGTACGTGAATTCTGGCCCACGAAGATGTAATACGTCCGTCATTACAGATTACTTGACTCTGGAAACCCCAGTGGTTAGTATACATACCGTCCAGTTTAACATAAACTCTGCATTTCTTCCAAATGACGTACTTGCGTGTTTCGAAGGGACTTAAGAACAAACACCCTCATTTATCAGTAAAGAATGCACTGAATTGTTTTTAGTGGGAGAAATCTGTGTTTACTGCGCGGTACGTATTGAATATTTAAATACAATGTAGGCAAACATAGCCTTCAAACCGTCAGTATCAACATTTCGGCCGGTAACGCTACGTGGCCTGCAATGAGAGGGGACGGTCATCTCTGATAATATGGATAGAGGCGGTCATGACCTGCCTGAAAGTAGCCTGGACTGAAGACATTACGGTAAACTGGAGAAACGTCAGTAAAAATGGGCTGAAGACATTAGGATAAGCTGCAGAAACGTCAGTAACAATGGTAGGTAATATTGGAGACGTCTTAACGACGAGTCTAGAGGTTAGCGGTGCCGTGGCTTGCTCAGCGTCTCGCCAGTTTGTGCAATAGGCCTAGAGGTTGTGATGTCTCACCTAGAGCACCTAACTTCCTGCCTGCCTGATCCAGTCTCTAACCACCAAACCAACCAACCAACCAACCAAGCAGAAGTTTCCCTCTTGTTAAATAACACAGACACATTAAGAACACTGGCTGAACAAGTTTCAGTTAATTTTAATTAGTGTATGTCCGATTTCTCTGATAAAATTAATATCTAATCCTCTTGTCCAGAATCAAGGACCACCGTATGTGCCAAAATGTTGAAAATCATAGAGCGTTTAAATATATTGGTCAGAAAACAGATACCAGCTCTTCTGCAATTAGAGGAAGTCTGTTTTTCATTTACACAAAATCATCGCAATCATCAGACTGAATCACCAAGCGCTGGACGCCTGTCAATCGTAATTCCTACAGGGGACGCTATACACCACTTTAACGCTCGTCTGGAATCACGTTACGTCAAAAACCGCCTGGAGCAATGGAAATCGCCTTCATTATTAAAGCAAATTTTACTGACATAATACGAGTTTTTAATTTGCAGATAGGCGGGGATTCGGGCTCCTGGGACCTGGCGCTGTGTCGTTTACTCTTTCCTGACGTTTCGAAAGATCGTAGTGCCTTCAACATCAACCAGTCCAATAACCGCTACGCCCTTCAAAATGAAGGCACTACGATCCTTCCAAACGTCTGGAACCACCCACCCATTGACATGGTGTCACATTCCAGAAGACTTGAATCTCTGTCACAGCACCGCTGTGAGAACCTGAAATCTCGTATTCCTCAAAATTTTTGGGCTTCGAATAGTTTTGAAATTTATTGTCTTGCGATTCGAATAGCAGTGTAGTTTGGTATACAGTTACCAGTCATTAAGAGGAATCTGGAGCCCCCATCTTCAGAACAGACAAAACTCTACTTCTCTGAAGATGCAGACAGCCTTTTCCTAAAATTGAGGCAGAGTACCTACCTACCAAACTACACGGGTTTACATCCCGGAAAACAGTAGGTTTCATACTAACTACGACAAGAACTTCAATCCGCATGTGAATTACTTTGCTCACAGATGTCGCCACATGTCTCTGCTGCATGCTACAGCGTGTCCCTTTTATCGTATCCCCAAGCACCGTAGCTTTACTGCAAAGAAAGCCTGCATGCCAGGGACGTCAATGACAGCTGCCATGCACAGGGAAAGGACACGAGAAACACCCTGGAAATGTCCCCATCTCTGGTGCATAATGTTTCACGAAGATGTCGCTGGTTACAGAGCGGCCAGGTTTGTATTTGACCTGGAGCTTCGGGCAGGTAAAGAACAGCAAACAGACGGGAGCGTGAGTGATCATAAATGTTAACACGAATTTCAGGTACTTGAAAGTTTGGATTATTGGAAACTCTGGGGAAAACGACCACTGAAAGATATGCACGCACACACGACATCAATAACAAAGTATCTCGAATTTCGCAAATAAATGCAGATCCTTGCTAAGCCTTACGGACAGAAGTCTTCATTAAATCCTCTTCATGACTGCCGTCTTTAAGTCAATTGCCAGGACAGCTCCTTGTTTTCATAGTGAAGGAAAAAATTAAACAAAACATTGTGAGGCATTTTCTGCGTAATGTCATTTAATGCTATTGAGCGATTTATCAAAGCAATCATTTTCCTGGAAGACACTAGGGCTGCCCGTTAAGATAACATGAAGTTCATTAACAACCTGAGGGCAAAATGCGAAAGAAAAATAATCCTATTCCAAGAAGAGGAATGTCAGATAGCGAGGGAAGAGAGAGGGTTGGTAAATTATACATCGAAAAGGGAATTGGAGTCGAAGGTTTTATATATCACAAGCCATCCATTGACACAGTCCAGCGAGTGTTTGGCGGTGGGGGCGGGTGGGGGCGGCGTGACGAGGGCGGCGCGATTAGAGGGGATTTGTGACCCGAAGAAGAGAACTGCGATTCGTGTCAAAGATTGTGGGGAGTCATTGGAGGTCATGGGGCAGACATGATTTGTTCTTGCTGCTGAATAAGCAAGGAACACAATGTGTGCAGAAGAAGTGATCTGTCAGAAAACCCCATAGATGTACGAAAAGAAGGTTAACATTTTTTGCAGGAATACGACAGAATCTGCCTTGGGGTGCGATATAAATGCTAACATAGAAGACAGAACTCAATGATCTGTAATAAAGAACACAATGGATATTTGGAAGAAGATAAGTTGATGCTGGTACGTCTGCATGCAAGCTTGGGTTTATGGCATTATTCTCATTAATTACCTTAAAACAGCTGCACGAATCCCAGGCGCCGGGCGCCATATTGCTCAGGAGACTAAAATTTGTGCGGTGGCGCGTAATATTTGCGGATGCTCAGTACCAAACTTGCTTCATATGACCCCTCCGGTGGCGCCTAGAATTTCGAGGTGGCTTACAGATATTTGGAAAATTTGCGCACCAGCACCTTAACACACTTCAAATTAATGCCCTCCACAAAACATGAGTGAACAAATGAAGTGCAATTATAGCCTACTTGTCCCTGTACTTCTTATGAACATGACTTGTACTGGCATTACACTGCTTTCCCACTTGCGCTGCATGTTAAATCAATATAACTTCGTTACCGTATTTAAAACTGAATGATAAGTGTAAACCACGAAATTTCTCGTTTCATCTCTACATTACCTTAATGTTCGACAGTTAAGATAAAGTACAAACGATCTTTGATTAAATGTTATGTGAAAGTTACAAAGAGCTGCACTACATTTCGTATTTCTGCAAGGCCCTTTGAGTCCGTCTGACTTCTTGCTTTTGTCTCTACCCACTTAGTCTTAAAAGCAATGATTACTAAGTGATGTACACCAGAGCCACCACAGTGCCTTACTACAAATCAGGACGTCTAGACGTGATTTCAGGCTTCTGCCGCCATGCTGATGAGATCTGCGCTCTGCTGGGATATTACGCAGTGTCGAATGGTATTCTTTACCGGCGTTGCGGGACAATGTATCGGTCTCATTTTCAAGGTTCAAAAGTACAAGAAAAAAAAGAAAGCCAGCGAGAGTTACTCTGTTTACATAGGGCAAGGTGTGGGAGGTGGCTGGTTATATAGGGCAAGGTGTGGGAGGTGGCTGGTTATATAGGGCAAGGTGTGGGAGGTGGCTGGTTATCAGTATGCCTCATGACATCCAGTCGGTTTGAAAGAGCGTGAGGGAGGAGGGGGGGGGGTGACAAAGTTGGTAGGCACAGAGGGAAACTGTGGGACCGATAAACTTACTACCAAGTGCTGGAAGGTGAGACTGATGGGAAGCACGTGGAATGAAGCAAAGATAAGGAACGAAATATAATAAAGAGTGAAATGAAAACAATAATGGAATACGAAATAAAAATAATAAAATAAACAATAAAAAACAGAGTTCGCACCAAAACGCTACATTCTCAGTATTGCTTTTGCGCTAAATCAGTCCGCTGTACGAGATTTGAGGTGCTGCTGAAGACTAAAATATTCTGGGACGTGACGCCGTGTCGTTTGATAAGCAGTCACTGACGTTTCGTAAGGACGGGATACTAGACTGATGCTGATAACGAAGGCACTATGATCGTTAGAAATGAAACGTCGGAAAGCAGTACCACAACGACACATCCCACAACCTGCAAGTAGCCTACGCTTTACCCTTTAATAAAACAGATAAAACCAAATACTTCAGCACAGCTCCCCATTAATGAAACTCGAATCTCTACGGCTATTTATAAAACACGAATATCCCTTGGCCATACTAATTACAGCGACTTAACTCGAGAATTTTCTTTGGGGGTTTGAGGTTGGAACAGGATAGTCACGCTGAGACTCCAAGAAAAGAAAAAAAAACGCGTCACTGCTGTACAAGGATTGCCAACTCTCCACCTCACACCACTGCTAAAATTAAATTTATGAAACAGAATTTGTGCAGAAAAGTTCGAACTTGAGAGGTTCTGACTGCACCGCATGAACAAATAACTGAAGTGCAAACCTGTGAGTCTCAACGCGCCGCCTGAAACACATCTCATGTTTATACTTGGCAGGTTCCTACTCCACTGAAGGAAGGCAAATTTGCAAAGTTTGCAAATAACGCCGCCGCAAATCTAAGTAATGCAGAAAGAATACTCTCCGTTTTACTAAAAGATAAAACACTAAGAAAATCTCACAGTTCTATCAACGTGTCTCATGTTTAGCTTCCATTTGACGTCTTTGTGTGGCAAGTGCTCTCTCAATGAAAACGGCCAATCATCATTTATCATTCCTTTGTTACAGATGGAAGATTGTCTGAAAGACATGCACAAAACATCGCAGTGTATTTATTGTAGAAAAAGTGAACCTATTCTCTACGTCAGGCACAAACGTGTGCTCTATTTGACCTTTCTCAAGAAATTAATTTGTCCATTACAGTGGACTAAGAGTATTAGATTTCTATACGTCGAGTGTCAGTAGAGCAAGTTATAACAACAGACTAACGTTGTACCTTACCTACTGCGTGTTCTTCGCTGCTGTGTACACTCACAGTCCGCTGACTGTAGTTACATATATGTTTGTCGAACTGAAGAGCACAACTGACATACAGACATTAAGCCTGCTGTCCCTTCTGTATCGCTGATTATTTAACATACGGAAAATATATCAGACGAATGCCGTAAACATCATTCAGATTTATGTTGTACAATATTTATGTAAACCAAAAGCAAATAATTATTTTGACAAAAAGGGTTACGTCCGATACGAGTTTCATTTACTGAACGAGGTACGTAAATTCTCTGTTAACAAATTTCATTGTAAACCTCTCGACGTCCCATAAATTTGGGCGCAGTAGTACCTTTTGTCCAGGGCCAACGATGTTCATAAGAGAATAGGCGTGTCTGTAGTTACTCATTAATTTCGATGCCCAAATTTTCCTTCTCCCACTCGTTTTCAAACACACAGTCCCTTGGTACATCAGCAAGAAAACGAGGGCTCTTAAAATATGCGACCCGGGGTCACACACTGCCTCATTACACCACTACTTCAAATAATAAACTCTACTGGAATATGCTCAATGGTTTCAGAGATGAAAGTCGGACGGACGGGCGGACAAGACCTTCCGTCATAATTAGTACCACACGGGCTGCGATGCAGTGCAGCAGCTACGGCAAAAGTATGTTTACATTCAGAGAACCCTCATGGATGTTGGAGCAAGCAGATTCCTCTGAAAGGTCGGTACATATCTACCGGACCACACACCAGGAAACAGTAATTTTCATGACAAAAACAGTGAAAGTCTCAAATCTCTCAAGACCTTCACTATATGTTATACAAATCTAACAACCAGTTTTTAAACACTAAATACTTAGCAGGTAAAATGCTAGGGTAAACACGTTCACTACTGGTTGTGTTACCCAGCTCTGACGCCACTACTGACACACCTTGCTAGGCTAAATCAGAGCTCAAGCCCCACGTGGTACGTTCCACCTCGGCAAGCAAAACGCACAGCATTCTCCACACGGATGAAGAATTCAGTGTGGTTACAGTGACCAGATATGGTGCCCTGGGAGCGTTCGGCCACTGCACAGCACAACACTCGACTGACAAGATAACCGCTGTCAATTAACTGGACAGAAGCACGGGAACACGAACTGGATTTGTAGCCTACAACAGGGGCAGAAATATCTGAACAGATGTCTTCGGGTGTTCGGGTTTGCAGCTCAGTCTATTAAAATAAAGTGCTAGGAAGACCTTAATGACAGGCACTTTCCTTCAGAGATTTCCCTTTCAGTTTTTATATAGCGCATTAAACATTCAACCGGGCGACACAATGACTATGGATACGTGCGGTTTTCACCGGTGGTGTTGCTGAGGATTCGAATCTTCCGGGATGTGACGCCCTGCCGTTGGGTGAGAAACTGCCCGACGTCTTATTTCTCATTACGACCTATTTACCCAAACTGTACGTCTAAAGAAAACCATGAGCAAACGACCAGCCTTTTGTTTCGGGCAGGTGGGTATCATGATTTCCGGCGACAGCAATTCGCCACAAAAACATTTCTGTGCAACACTCAATATATTTACACATTTGGCAGTGATGTGTAACCGAACAACACATATAGAATACATTGTTGCGTTTCCATTGCAACAATGGCTAGGCAATACGTACATTGCCTTGTCTTCTGTATGTACAACATATATAATAACACCATCAGCAGCTCAGAATACAGGCAGGGTTACAGACTAGTGACTTGGTAGGGATGTAAAAGACTGAGGTTATGACGAACTGCAGGCAATACAGTTACACGTCTCGAGAGGCTGCGAAGTCAGTGAGGGTAATCAGCATTCTGGTGGCAACCATTGCAGTCTTTATTTTGGAACTGGTAGTCGAAGAATAAATTATCGTATGTGACGCCGTGTGTCTGGTAGACATGTAAAGACGATTCGATGGCGCACATGTACATGAGACCTCCCTCTCTTCGAGTTACCCCATGCTAAGGTATGACGTCACGCATGACACCTATCAGTCCGTATTTCAATGAAACTTCTGTGTTGCCTCTCTGTCACCCTTCTTCTTATCCATTTTCTTATTCGTCATCACGAGCATTTTCGTCTCTTCGTCTTCTTCCCTTTCTCTTCCTCTTTCTTCTTCTTTTTCTTTTTCTTCTTTTTTCTTCTTCTTCTCTTCCTTCGTCTCCTCCCTCTGCCAGTTGTCATTCGCGGTTCATATAAATTGCTATCATTGCTTTAAATAATAAAGAATGCTTAAAGTTACATTGAAAATCATTCGTGTTTTTAATAAAACCACATTCAAAGCAGAGTTCAGTGTTGTGTGACTTGGACACGAGAAATAAAATGTTTAATAAATTCATAAATTAATACTGTAATACAAGAGTAAAATTTAAAGTCACTTTCAGACCAAGGTACTAATAAAAGACATTTTTGGTTCTATATTGTAGCTTGATGCTTCGGCCTAAAATAAAGTCCCCATCAGGCAATCTGTAAAGATAACGCACAGAATTATTAGAAAATTCGCTGATGGTCGGCTGTTCTTAAGCCCAAAACTTGAAGCCATAATATAAAACAAAATAAAGCGTTTTGGTAACAAAGTTACGCCCCATTAATGTAACTTTACATTTGATGCGTGCTGTAACACACCTGTGTGTCCTTTATAAAGAATACCGTAATGTTTGCCTGATCTTACCTTGTGTATGGTGGTCACTACGAAGTAATACTAAGTCAAATTACGATACTTCAATTAGCCTTCTATACGCAAGTTTTATAGTGTCCACATAACGTATTGTATCGGCACTACGTACAAAAGTCACGATGCGGACAATTAAAATAGTATGAGAACTACTGGCCTTGTTACGTTTCATCAAACCTTCAGCAGGTGCTTATTTGTTTATGTCCATATCAAGGGCCTATCACGCTTACAAAACGAACGACACGCTACAGCGATGAAGACCTGCACAAATCACTCACCTAATTCAAGCACCAAAGAGACTGTCCAATTCTACAGGATTCTGACAATGATACATTACATCTGGTATCATCTACTACTTGACACTGTCTATTGATTAGTGTTTAAAATAATAAATAAGACACCACATTTCAAAGACCAGATTGGTACTACATTACTACTCTTTTGGACCGACAGGCAAACCTGCGACAGACATCCAATAAGTAAGTTTCCATATGTCACAAAAATGAAACGGAAAATTACTGCAACTTTAGTTGTAACTGGTTTTTCCAAATGAAGTATCAACATTTTTCAGCACGACTTCCGAGCACTTTGACGCACCTGCCGCATCATGGGAAGAGTTTAAAAATTCCGTCACCACAGGAATCGGGCTCATATTCACAACCATCTACGAACAAGAATTTTCACTTCCTCACTCCCGTGGACTCGGCATCCTCCCACCAGACTTATTTGTTTTCCAAAATCAGTTTCTCCATTCATCCTGCTTTCCAATTCGTCCTTAATATGCTACGCGTCCGACGGCTTTCCAAATCCCTGCACCATTCTCTGACATACCGCACCATTATTACGTCAACGTGTACCTCCATTAATCGACCGAAATTTTCTGTAGGGGTTAATATTTCGCCCGTACAGCGGAATCACACTACAAAATACTCGCGGAACTGCACATCAACTTATCCCATCAATAGCATCTGATTGTCAGGCTCTTGCAATATACATTTCAATTTCCCCCTACAGAAAAATGAAAACTTTCTTCAACATAAGTGTTACAGGCTAGGGAAACTTACTTATTGTACGTCTCTTGTATTGTGGGTCAGGAGAACCGGATACTTTTGCCTGTATGTAGAAAGCGATCCTTCCTCCGAAAGGTAATTTTAATTTTTATTTCAAACACGAGGTCATAAAGAAAGTCCAAACTGCGAATGATTAAACAATTCTGGTCTACGAAGATCGATACCTCTATAACAAACAGATTGAAAGTTTATTTTAAGTCACTCACCGAAACGAAATCGCAGTTGAATCCTTGCATTTAGTGTCTATCCAGTACTGGCAGATCTCCATTTCACTTACCTGAAACAAAAAAAAGAAATAAACAGTTTTGTGACATTTGACGTTATCACTGCTGGCAATGGCCTTCTGGCTGTAGACCCGGCACACGAATAAACTAGAACTGACTTGAATTGAATTATGACACAAACCTTGTTCTGGGACTTCATGATGTGTAAGTTGGCACACTGCTTCACATACTAGACGATAGAATTTCTCAGAGAGCGAAAACTTACTTCTTAGCGAAGGAATTATACGGACGCTGAGGAAAGTTTGAAGAATTGCAAACTGCAGATGGGAAAACACTGAACTGAAGCATAAACGGCCAGTCTGAGTTACAGTTTCTGGACTTATTTCAAGGAGCAATTGTTAAGCAGTACGCGCGCCCAGGGACACAGGGGGCTTCAAATTATAAAACAACAAAATTTAACTTCACATTAAGTCAAGGGATGTAGCAACTAACTCAAGGGAGAAAAGTCATCCTAGAGAAGCTAATAGTACCCCAGCTAGTAGAGAAATTCTGCACTTTATGGAACCAGAAATGTCATTAACGTGCTCACAAAAGCCGTTCACTGCTCGACACTCTCAGCCACATGAATCTAGTCCACAATAAGAAGAGAGGAGTAAACGTTGCCAGGAAAGGATAAAGAGAACAAGATGATAGTGAAATTCAGGAACAGAAAATCTGTGAAATACTGAACACAACGCGAGTACTGCCGCAGGTTGCTAGCAACT
Organism: Coptotermes formosanus; assembly: GCA_013340265.1. Lineage (NCBI taxonomy): Eukaryota > Metazoa > Arthropoda > Insecta > Blattodea > Rhinotermitidae > Coptotermes > Coptotermes formosanus. The sequence goes on from BLKM01001502.1 coordinate 251,682, forward strand.
TAAACGAGCCACCACTGTCAACTCATTCCACTCACATAATTCAAGGGCCATATAATTAAATTCGAGTTGAAAGGTCTTACGTCTCGGAGACGGAAAATAAAATGCTCTGAGAGAAGAGGATTATAAAACATCTGTTAATTACATCTCAGTTCCAAAAGGAGGTACTATTACGCGCAATAATTAAAAATAATATAACAATACACATTACTATAACATAAATCTTAATTATAAGCCTAGATTGTAATAATTGTGAGGGTTTAACGGATAAAGAGGTCAAGTTGTCCGCGTTCACGCCATGAAGGATAATACTGGAGGCAGCGGTGAAGCTCCACTCATTCTTAAATTAGCCATTAGCTTTAACCCTTAAGCCCAGTGGTTACTTTGGGTACCAGCAAGTGTAACATTCAAAAAAACCACACAGTGCATTTATGCGTTTTGTATGGATCTCAGAACAAATAGCGACCATTTCCCTATATAGCATTAACTGACTGGTTTTATAACCGAAACAGAGTGTTTACTGCGCGGTACGAACTGAATCTTTAAATACAGGACAAGCTACTTTTATACTGCATGAGAGTTAAAGGATAGCGTCACATTTACAAACATACAAATTGTGCATTACCTTCCAATTGTATGAGCAGAAGTGGAATACGCGTCATGACAATTGTAGACAAGAATGGAAACCGAATGTCACAAAACATCGGTCTCCATACCCACGGTCCTCGCCTGCAATGTGTTACCAGGACCTTACGTCAGAAGACACGGCGAAATAAGCTGACACAACTCCAGAGAAACTAAAATGTTGACATTTGGCTCGTGGCTTGTTTGTGAAGTGAAAAGTTACACGACAGAAAATTTCTGCATTGAGGAACAAGGTACACATTTTATAAATAAAATGTTTGACACAACCGAAACTAATACTTCAGTAACTCTATTTTTAACCCCTTTAAATCCCAGTGGTTACAGTATGTACCACCACTCTACGCTCTGCCCACGCAATGTATTTTTGTATTGTGTACGAATCTCAGAACAAACAGCGATTAGTTCCCTATACTGACTGGTTCTTATAACCGAGACGGAGTGTTTTTACTGCGCGGTAAGGACTGAATCTTTAAATAAAAGTCAGGTTAGTCTGAACTTTAAAAATGTATAATTTTAACTTCATAATTTTGAATTTATAATTCAGCACAATCTTAGCCTTTAAAGGTTATCAAAGTCGTGATATCAAGTTCACATTTTAAAATATTCAGTTCTGAACAACTTGTGGTAGGGGAAAACGGCAGCGTAGGAGGGGCGAGATTTCACTTTCAATAGCCGTAGTCATTAATCACAGCATGCGTTCCCCTTCCACCCTCGGTATGTGAAGAGCGTGAAGAATAAGAAACATGGCAACTGCTGTGATACCACAAGGAAGCTATTTGCAAGGTAAACACCCCGTACAGTGACACTCAAAATGTGTCGACTGCATCATCAGCTGCTGTGTTTCCAAGTACCCTCTTTCTACTTATTTTCGCATGATCTCCTTTTAGAGAACAGTCTGTGACTGTCAGTGTATCGTCACGTCTCGTTTTCGGAACAAAAATTAATTTACGTAACAATAAGTGATCGGAGAACATCTAAGGTACTGTGCATGGACATCAAACTGAACTTTAAACTTTGCGCAGATAAAAGGAAATGACAAAACACAAAAACAAAGTATAAGCCTAAACAATACAAGCTATATGTGAAGTGTATTTTGACGTAAGAAACAGCCCACACAACAAAACAGAGGAACTGATTCTGTGATGCGATGTTACAAAAATCAGCCCCTCAACAATGGACTGGTCGATAAATAAGGCAAAATAAATAAACAAGACTGACCAAGATATTTGGACTGAAGACCGAAATGTTACTTGCCAGATTAAGAGAATACGCAAATAAGAACAGCCCAACTAATCCCTTAAAGACCAAAATTAGGTAATCTAAATTAAGTTTAAATACTCAGGTTCTACTGGGCAGTAAACACACTCCGTCTCGGTTATAAAAACCAGTCAGTTAATGCTGTATAGGGAAATAATCGCTGTTTGTTCTGAGATCCATATAGAACACATAAACACACTGTGTGGGCAGAACATAGAATTTGTGAATGTTAAACCTTGTGGTACTTCAAAGGGTTAAAGATGGTGTATGACTGATGTTAAGCCTACAGGCGATGCCGAAGAGGACCCCAAAATGGCCCGAATTACCGATTTTTTTATAATGACACTTCCCATGTTTTATTTTGTGACCGTGTCAGCTGAGGTACATTTCGACGTCGGCCAGGCGAAATTGAGGAACGTCACGACAGTCTGCATTAGAACCGGCTACGTTCTGACACGCGCGCAAGCGGAACTCTTTATTGGAGGAAGAAGGTCTGACCCTGCGGCTATAAGTAATTTATGCTTGATGTTAAAACTATGCTATACAAACCACGCAATGAATACAACTGCAACATAACACTGTTTGCAACTGCATTTATACACACACAAATGTAACTACACATTCTATTACTCAGTCACATAAATTAAATCACATCTGTTCTTCTTAAGCTTTTAATTTCAAGTACGATGTGTTTGGTTTTTATTTTGTTTTTCAAAATTCTAATGTCCTCGTCATTAGCCGATTTCAGTGGCTGATTTCGAATAAAGGGTAAATTATGCAAAAGTTTGATACCACTGTGTCTACAAATTTCCTTTTTTAAATTTTGTTTCGGCGGGATGTGGCGCCTGCCTTCCGAATTGGAATCTAAAGCCTTGCAGTAACAAGACGACGACGACGACGACGACGACAAAAATGACTACGACGACTACGACGACAACGACGACGACGCCGATGATGACGACGACGACGACGACGACGACGACGACGATGATGATGATGACGACAACGACGATGACGACGATAAAACGTGTCACCGTCTAGAAACATTTACACAAAATATAAAACGAGCTGATACGCTCCATGCTTCTCGTGGTGTACAATAACTGTGTCGGCCATGAGGCGGTCCGTTCAGAAACGTTGGATATTCATGTCAGTTTGGACATAGCTAACACTTTGCAGGCGTGGGAAGGGGGCGCACGTGTCTTACTTAGACGTTAGCCCAGGCGGAATGTTTGCTTAGTGTCGAGTTTCCAACGTCTAACGAAGCCTGGAGGAAGCTGATTGTGCAACGCTGGTCGCTTAATGGACAGGAACAGGGAGAATGTTTTAAGGGCTTACCGCATTACTACTACGCCCAGCGCATAACATTCAGAAATGGATGCTGAGACCGCCTTCACAAAATTACACAGGTCTAACTGTAGTTTATATTAGTAATATATGCCGGAAACAGTTACACAAACATATTGGGCACACTTTGTACTTACAATTAAGTTATGCCCTAAAACAGTATGCCTATATAGATATGTATATGTGTGTGTGTGTGTGTGTGTGTGTGTGTGTACATACACATACATAGGTGACACAACGAAATTTTTACCATACGAGTATAAAGGATAACCAGTAAAGTTGTCCTCGTCCATGCCATGAAGGCAGAAGTACGTATAGCTTCACTCGTTCTTAACCTCGGCGCCAGACGAAGGCGTTTCAACATATAAGATCAATAAATTGTGCATGTCTTTAACAAACTCTTCTATAATTAAACAACAAATAAATTTAAAATACAGCGGTCTTACTGTCAAGTTACCAAATGCTGGTCAGGAAATGCCTTGGTCGTATGAAATTTAAAGGTCCGAAAAGCTAACTGGTCGAAACAATATGCAAATAATTTTGTTCAGCGGCTGTATGTCAGTGCCATGTGCGAGATATTATGGCCTGCAAACGGCTATAAACAGAGCATTGTTAGTTCCCAATTACACCACAGGAGCAGTCACGTTCGAGTCAAGAATCGTTCATATATTCTTCACTGTTCATGTTAGCCAAGTATAAGTTAGATTTAGTGGGTGTGAAGGAGGTTAGGAGGGACAAAGAAGGGACTGTAAGAGCCGGGGAGTATACTTTTTTCTATGGCAAAGGGCAGGAAAATCATCAATTGGGAACAGGTTTTTTTGTGCACCAGAGAATCGTATCAGCAATCAAGAGAGTGGAGTTTGTTAGTGCTAGGATGTCATACATAGTGCTGAGAGGCCGCTGGTGTAATATCATTGTTCTGAATGCGCATGCACCAACGGAAGAGAAGGGTGATGATTCAAAGGACAGCTTCTATGAGGAATTAGAAGGGGTTTTTTATCATTTTCCTAAGTACCATACGAAAATTCTGTTAGGAGATTTTAATGCAAAAGTGGGGAGAGAGGATATTTTCAAACCGACTATTGGGAATGAGAGTTTACATCAGGATAGCAACGATAATGGTGTTAGAGTAGTAAACTTTGCCACATCAAAGAATCTAGTTGTTAAGAGCACTATGTTTCCGCACCGAAACATTCATAAATAGACCTGGACCTCTCCTGATGGGAAGACTCACAATCAGATCGATCACATATTGATAGATAGGAGATGGCATTCCAGTATACTCGATGTCCGATCTTTCAGGGGAGCTGACTGTGATACTGATCACTATCTGGTGGTTGCACAAGTTAGGGAAAGACTGGCAGTAAGTAAACAAGCCGCACAGAAGTTTGATGTAGAGAGATTTAATCTCAAGAAGCTATGTGAACTAGAGGCTAGGAAACAGTATCAGCTTAAGATCTCAAACAGGTTTGCAGCTTTGGAAAACTTAAATGTTAGTGAGGACATAAGTAGGGCTTGGGAAAACATTAAAGAGAATATCAAAATCTCCGATCAAGAGAGTCTAGGTCCGCATGAACGGAGGCAGCATAAACCATGGTTTGATGCAGAATGTGCAGAATTTTTAGATAAAAGCAAGCAGGCTAAAATTCAGTGGTTACAGACTCCAAAGCAAAATTATGGATATAATTTGCACAACGTAAGGCGTTAAGCTAGTAGACATTTCAGGAACAAAAATAAGGAATATATGAAAGCTAAAATTAATGAACTTGAAACAAACAGTAAGAACAAGAATATAAGACACTTGTATAGGGGTATCAATGAGTTCAAGAGGGGGTACCAGCCTAGAATTAATGTAGTAAACGATGAGAAGGGTGACCTGGTTGCAGACTCCCACAGTATTTTGGCTAGGTGGAGGAATCATTTCTCCCAGCTGTTGAATATACACGGGGTTAATGATGTTAGGCAGATTGAAGTACACACAGCAGAGCCACTAGTGCCTGAGCCCAGTGCCTTTGAGG